>VSMD01085067.1:0-60496 GCA_008750895.1 Mirza zaza
GGTAGATACATATATAATGAGTGAGAAGTGCACCGTCTGGGGGATGGTTATGCTGGAGACTCAGACTTGTGGGGGGAGGGGGGAAAGGGCAGTTATTGAAACCTTAAAATCTGTATCCCCATCAAATGCCGAAATAAAAAAAAAATAATTAAAAAAAATAAAGTAAAATGGAAGAAGGACTTAATCTTGCATTACCCTCAGTCCTATGTGACCTTGTTTAAATTATTTGGCCTATTTAACCCTGAGATAATACTTGTTTCATGTAATTGTGCTAGGTAGGGATAGGAGAATTTAGAAAAATAAAAAGATGATCTAGGTGAATGCTGTAGCAGAGTTAGTGACACAGAATGGGCCTTCAAATTATGTTATTCTCCCCTTTTCAAAAGGTTTGTTTTTAAATATCAAAGATTTAAAAACCTTATTCTAATTAATAAAAGTTAACATTTATCTTCTACTGTAGATTGTATTTCAACATCTATTGCTTTATGTGTGAAGAATAAAATGAAGGCCAATTCACTTTAAAAAAATGCAATAAATTTTATTATAGCCCCATAGAAAATTAAATATCTAGGAATATATTTAATGAAAGATATGAAAGACTTATACAAGAACCATAAAAAGCTAAAATAAAAAAAAGAGAGAAATTATAGAAGACGTAAACAGATAGAAAAATCTACCTTGTACATGGATTGGTAGAATCAATATCGTTAAAATGTCAATATTATCTAAAGTCATCTACAGAATTAATGTAATCTCCATCAAAGTACCACCATCATTCTTTACAGATCTAGAAAAAATAATTCTTCACTTTGTATGGAACCAGAAAAAACCTTGTATAGCCAAAGCAATCTTAAGTAAAAGAACAATCTGGGAGGCATCAGACTTCCTGACTTCAAGTTGTACTATAAAGCAATAATAATTAAATCATCCTGGGACTGACATAAGAACATAAGCATCAATATTTGGAATAGGACTGAGAATACAGAGATGAAACCATCTGCACATGGTAACCTAATGTTTGATAAAGCAGGCAAAATATACAATGGGGAAAAGAATCTCTCTTCAATAAATGGTGCTGGGAAAACTGGATAGCTACATGCAGAAGAATGAATCAGGATCCCAACCTCTCACCTCTCACAAAAATCCACACAAGATAGATAACAGACTTAAACCTAAGGCATGGAACCTTAAGAATCCTAGAAGAAGATGTTGGGAAATCCCTTTCAGACATTGGCCTCGGCAAAGAATTCTTGAAGAAGACCCCCAAAGCAATCACCAGCACAAAAATAACAAATGGGATCTGATCAAATTAAAAAGCTTCTGTACAGCTGAGGAAAGTATCACTCAAGCAAATAGACAACCTACAGAATGGGAGAAAATATTTGCTCTCTACACTTCCAATAAAGGTCTGATAATTATAATCTATCTAAAACTCAAAAGAAATAACAAGAAAAAATAAAACAACCACATCAAGAAATGGGCAATGGAAATGAACAGAAACTTTTCCAAAGAAGATATAATAATGGCCAGTAAACATAAAAAAATGCTCAACATCTCTAATCATTAGAGAAATGCAAATCAAAACCACAATGATATATCACCTAACCCCAGCGAGATTGGCCTGTAGCATGGTGTACTATTCAGCTCTATGAAACAAAGATGATATAGCACATCTTGTATTTTCCTGGATAGAGCTCAAACCCTTACTACTAAGTGAAGTATCCAAAGAGTCGAAAGACAAGCACCACATATACTCACCAGCAAATTGGTATTAACTGATCAACACCTAAGTGGACACATAGGAATTACATTTATTGGGTATTGGGCAGGTGGAGTGGGGAGGAGTGGATGGGTATATACATACATAATGAGATGTGCACCACCTGGGGGATGGTCACTCTTGGAGCTCAGACTTGTGGGGGGAGGGGGAAGGGCATTATATGCAACCTTAAAATTTATAGCCCCATAATATGCTAAAATAAAAAAAAATGTATTAAAAAAAAAAAAAAAAAGAAATCCCCAAACCACAAATGATGGCAAAAATGTGGAGAGACAGGAACACTCTTAAATTGCTGTTGAGACTGCAAATTAGTGCAACTTTTGTGGAAAAGAATTTGGAGATACCTCAAAGAGCTCAAAACAGAAATACCATTCGACCCAACAATAGCATTATTTGGCATCTACCCAAAATATTAAGACATTCTATTATAAAGACATCTGCACTCAAATGTTTATAGCTGCACAATTCACTATTGTACAGACATGGAAACAACCCAAGTGCCCATCAATTCATGAGTGGATTATTAGAATTTGATATATGTTTACAATGGAATATTACTGAATTCTAAGAAACGACTGCGAACTAGCACCACTTATATTATCCTGGATTGAGCTTAAGCCCATTATCCAAAGTGAGGTGACTCAAGATTAGAATAATGTTCTCCAGGTGTACTCGCCATCAAATTGGTACCTACTGATTAACACTATGGTGCTCAAAAGTTGGTGGTGTTCACTACGGATTCAGGGCTTAGGGGGTAGACCCTCATCTGAGGGATGTGGTGAGCATTGTGGGGGGGAAGGGAATACCTCTAACCCTTGGTAGGGAGAGGCACATATATAAAATATAACCAAAATGTTAAAAATAAAACAAAACATTTATTGGTTGTCAGACAGGTGGGAGGGGGGAAGAAGGGATGAGTATTTACATAAATAGTCAGTGTGATGCACTCTCTCTAGGGGATGAACATGCTTGAAGCTCTGACATGAGGGGGAAGGGGAGGCAAGGGCAATGCATGTAACCTTAATGTTTGTACCCCCAAAATATGCTGAATTAAAAATAATCACTTCCCTTTGAAAGACACTATAAATGGAATAAAAATAAAAGCCATACATGGAGGCAAACTATTTGAAAACCCATATATTATAAAGGATTTGCATCTAGAATATAAAATGCTAGCTCTCACAGCTCAATTATAAGAAAACAATCCAATAAAATGGGATCAAATAATTGAATAGATACTCTAGCATAAACAAGATGCAGATAACAAATATGAACATTAAAATGATGCCAATTGTTGGTCCTTAAGAAGAGACAAACTAAGACCATAATGAGATACCACTATGTATATATTAAAATTGGTAAAGCTTGAAAAGAAAAAAAAGCCAACAATATAAAATTTTACAAAGAATGTAAAAAAAGGGAACTCTCATAAATTCCTAGTAGGAATGCAAAATCATACAAACACTTTGGAAAGCAGTTCATCAATTTCTTATAAAGTGAAGTATGTTCTTGTTTATTTTATGATATGGCAGTCTTGGTCCTAGGTATTTACTGAGGAGAATAAAGATGTTTGTATATAAAAAGGCCTGTGTGCAAATGTTTGTAAAAGATTCATTTAAAATAGCTCCAGATTTGGAAATAAAACACCAAGATAATCTTCAACAGGTAAATAGATAAACAAACTGGATATAAAGAATCATTGTATATTCATACAATGGAAATACTCAGTATTAAAAAGAAGTAAATAACTGATACAGTCAACAACATGGATAAATACAAAAACTTTATGCTTAATCAAAAGATTCAGCCACAAAAAGTTACATACTAGCTGATTCCAAATATACATCCTTCTGGAACAGGCCAAACTTTAGAAATATAAATTATATTAGTGTTGGCTAGGGGATAACAGTAGCTGAGGAGGAGATTTACTGCCAGGGGGTACCAATATAATATTTTGATGAAGAAAAAAGTCTAAATCTTGATTTTTGTGGTATACTTTTATTAAAAACCATCCAAATGCATACTTAAAAATAATAAATTTTACTGTATTAATCTATGCCATGTTCATTAAAGAGTTAACACAGCAGGCCTGAGACTGCTATCTTTAGAAAAGCCTGATTACAAGGTTATCTCTTGGCTGAAACCTGGAAACTTGGATTTCTGGAGTATTACCATGATTCTCTAAGTAATTAGAGTAGCCCACAATGCTGACACTGTACAAACAATGTGATTTATATTGGACACTTGCTGTCCTTCTGGGAGTGTGGAATCTTGGCACATACTAGGCAGAGGGTGCTTATGTGAACAGCCCCCAGTAAAAACTTTGGGAATGGAGTCTCCAATGAGCTCCCCTGCTAGACAACACTTCACAGGTGTTGTCATAGTTTGATACTGAAGTAACTAAGCAAATCCTGTGTGCCACCATAGGGAGAGGACTCTCAGAAACTTGTACCTGGTTTCTTTTGGACTTTGCTATATGTACTTTTTCCCTTTACTGATTTCGGTTTGAATCCTTTCACTGTAATAAATCATAGCCATGAACCAGATTACATTCTGAGTCCTGTGAATTCTATTAGCAAATCACTGAACCTAGAAGTAGCTTAGGGGACCCCTTATACAGACCTAAAAAAACTGACTTAAATAAATAAAGACAGACACACACCTAAAACATAGAAGATCTGATAGTGAAGATAGGGAAAAAGTTTTAAAATATGATGTAGCTTTATTATTACAAAAATGCAGCATTATTAGGGACAAAGAGGATTATTATATAATGATGAAAAGCATAATTCATTAGGCAATATATCAGACCTAAATCTATATGATCATAACCTATACAGTAAAATGTTACCAAATAATGATAAAATGAAAAATTTATAAGCATAGTAAAATTTAAGGCAGCTATATTAGAAAATGATATATCAGGTAGAAATTTAATAAAAATATAGATTTGAACAACACAATTTGAAAGTTGATCTACTAAACATAAAATTCTGTGCCTAATAATTAGAGATTATATAGTCTTTTAAAGTATATGTTAAGCATTTACAAAAATTGACCACATAGTATGCAACTAAGCAAATCTAAACAATCATCAAAAATTGACAGTGTGTGAACTATATTAGTTTAATAAAAATATGATCAGATTAAAAATAATTTATAGAAAGTTAAAAAATAAAGTGAGAATTTCCACAATGTACTACTAAAATGTACTACTGTTCTTATGGATCATCAGGGAAGCTATACTGGAAATCAGAATATATTTATAACTTCCTAACAATGCAAATTCAACATATCACTACTGTGAAAGTCAATTAAAATGGTATTTAGAAAGATATTTAAGTCCAGAAATAAATCCACTTTAAAGAACCGAAAGATTAGAAAAAAAAAACCAGTCAATTTAGCACCTAATTCAATAAATTAGTAAACATAAAACCAAAATCAAAGAAATTAGAATGAAAGAAATAAATGAATATGAAAGCTGATATTATTAATATAGGGAAAAACAATGAATGGAGAATTGAAAAAAACAATTTGGTTTCTTGAAAAGAGATACTATAAAAAAATCTGACAGTGTGATTAAATTAAAAACAGAGATATTGAGCTTAAATAACATTAGGAATGAGAGAGAACATTGACATAAATACAGAGTATATTTAAATTAAAAACCAATGAAAGGCATGAAAGACAAAGTCTGTTATATATTGGAGGAGACTGTGGAACGGGTGGGAGTATGATAAGTAAAAGCAATGTGGGATCTAGAATAAGATATTATAAAGGACATTAATAGAAAAATTGTTAAATTCAAATATGTTCTCTGATTTAACTAATATTACCAATGTCAATTTCCTGATCTTGATAATTATATTATGGTTATGTAAGATATTGACACTAAGGGAAGTAGAGTGTAGTATATAAGGCAATACAGCAGTACTTTTACAATTACAGTTGGAGTATTTATCTGACACGCTTAGGACAAGAAATGTTTCAGATTTGGGGTTTTCTCAATTTGGGGATATTTGTATTATGCCAGTTAAACATCTCAAATTTAAAAAATCTGAATTCTGAAATGCTGCATTGAGCATTTCCTTTGAGCATGATGTTGGTGCTCAAAAATATTTGGGTTTGGGAACATTTCAGATTTCATATTTTAGGACCCCTGTCTTTCAAAATAATGTGTTAAAAGGATTAAAATAATAAACTAAATACTTTATTATAATATACTTACTGATTAGATGAAAAGGTCGAATTTTCAGAAAAATAACATTTACTACAACTGATTTAAGAAGAAAGATAAAATTTGAATAACATAACTTTTTTTCAATCTGAATTTTATTTATCTCTAGGCTTCTGCAAAAGTACCTCACTTTAGTTAAATGAATAGTGTGCTGAGCTCTTCATTCTTGTCAACAAAAATAGAACCATTTCTTTTTGTTGTGTAAGTCTGATTTTCATGGAAGGTTTGTTAGGGAAATGCATTATCTCTTATGAATAAACTATAAAATTAAAGAAGGAAATTAGTAAATTAGGAAGGAAGGGAGAGAGGGAGGGGAGGTAGAAAAAAGGGAAATAAAGAATGAAAGTTTTCTTAAAGAATAGTACATATCTCAGAATTTTTTGTGAAGATTCAAAAATCTGCATGGAAATGCAAAGGCCGAAGATGGTTAAGACCATTTTTGAATGATAAGAACAAAATTTGGAATTGTTGTACAGTATAGAAAGTATTACAAATTTAACAAGTCGTGTTGGTCAATTGAATTTCTATATCAAAGGAAGTGAATCTTGATAGAATAAATAAAATTTCATTCCAGGTAGATTGTGAACCTCGATATGAAATGCAAAAAAAAGAGCTTTCAGAGAAAAAATAGGAGAATATCTTTGTGATTTTTGAGTTGGCAAATATATCTTAAATAGGACACAAAGAATACCAAACATAAGAAAATGATAAATTGAATGCTATTACAATTAAAAACTTAATTTCATCAAAACACACTATTAAGAGTGTGAAAAATAACCCACAGATTGACAGAAGATATTTGCTTCACATAGCTGACAAGGTACTCATATATAGAATATATAAAGCATTCCTACTAATCAATAATAATAATAGCAACAATAACATCTACAACTATTAATAGAACTACAACAAGACAACTCATTAGAAAAATTTGTAAAAGCCTTGAACAAATACTTCACAAAAGACTATATGCAAATGACCAACAAACAAGTACAAGAATGCTCAAATTCTTTAGTCAGGAAAATGTAATACAAACACGGTAAGTTACTTCTATATAACCATAAATTATTAAAATTTGAAAAGATAAAATTAATCGCAAATTAAGAGGAGAATGTGCAATAAATATATTAATGTGGATTTCCTTCAGCCACTTTGGAAAACTCTGTGGTAGTGTTGTCAAAGCTGAATATATGCCTACCCTATAACCCATCTTCTCTGTGACACTCTTTACTCAATAGAAATGAACACATACCTTCATCAAAAAGCTTGTACATAGTGGACCAAGATGGCAGACTAGAAGCATCCCACACACATCACTCTCGGTGAGAGGATCAAAAACTGCAAGTAGATGCTCACCTGTAGTTGGACCCTCTTAGAGAAAGCATTGTAGATCACCAGAGAACTTATGAGAGACACTCAGTGAAGGATATTTGGATGAGGAGTTCCACTTGCCAAGATTGCAAGGTACCTGGGGGAGATCCCTACATATGGGGAATTGATAAAGGACAGAGCCCCAAGGCCCCAATGCTTACCATGATGACACTGTGACTTGAGCTCTGGGGGGGGGGAATCCCCAATGACTAAGGGGTTCTGTGCTGATTGAGGAAATGCCTGGAAACTGTATAGTGAAGTTACATCAGAGAGCCGGCTCAGCAGGGTTCTGCTGGCTTGGGTTCCTGGGGTGCTGCAGTTGATGCCACTAGAGCTCTCAGATCCAGCACTTTCAGTATACACAGGGATCAACTTTGTTGCAAGTACCTCAATATTGCTCCTTGCTGGACCAAGGAGGGAGTAGGGAAAGCAAATGCACTTGCACACCCATGACTAGGAACCAGGTACTCACCCAAATCAGGGAATTCAAGCAGAGCTTCATGGGACCCATAGTAGCAGCCTTGGTATGACCTATGTAGAGAGAGAGATAAAATCCATCAGTGGTCCAGCCTTGAAGTCTCCACACTCTGACCCTTGCCCAACTGCTGCTATGCTGAGGCCCATGCCCCTGCAGACCTGCATGCCTTGTGGTAGCCATAAGCCTTGGTTTTGTGCACCAGCCAGCAGGCCATGCCACTTCAGACCTGTGCATCAACAAGAAGAATAAGCCCCCTGGTCCTGTGCACCAACTTGAAGGCCACACTCCCACTACAACATGTGATGCTGTGTCTGCAGTCCAGCTCCCCACCATGGACTCCCTAGCCACAGTTGCACCCTGTTGCGTATGACCTGTACACCTAAACCTGAATGGAATGAATATCTGTAGCCCTGACATGTGTGACCACCACCTAGATAGCCTCACCAAACAGCCACTCACACCACCATGAGGAGAGCAAACCACAACTCCACATGAAGATCTATCAGCACTGGCCCAGGTCCTGTGACCTACCCAGGTACCAGCCAAGTTCAAACCATCTGCCTCTGTAGCAAGGGACTTGCACCGCACCATGTCAAAGCTTTCAACAGTAGTCTGGGGAAGAATACATCAATCTGAATGAATATACCTCAGCATTGACTTGGACTGTGAAAACTAGAGGGGATTGAGATAGTACAGGAGAACAACTGTGTTACCAACTCTCAGTGCATCTGCCCCTCTCCCACTGGATCAATCTTCCAGAGTAGGAAACAGAAGCATTATCTAGGAACTTCTCTTCATTTTTATAAAGAAGGAGAGTTCCCAGCAAAGAAGAACAGGTGCACTGCAAACCTATTAGCCTTGAGCAAAGAGAAGAGGTTTTCAAGGAGAAAAAAACAGAAAAAATTCTGGCGACATGAAAAAACCAACCAAACAAACAACTAGCATACCACCACCAAAGGATCACAATAGATCCACAGCAATGAACCCTGACTAAAAGAAAATTTACAGAATGTTAGAAATGGAATTCAGAATAGGGATGGCAAGCAACATGAATGGAATCGAAGAGCATATTGAAAACTTGCACAAAGAAGCCAAAAAATGTTTCAAGACATGAATGAAAAAAAGGAACATTATCTAAAGAGATAGACAATATAAGAAAGAACATAATAGAATGTAAAGAAAGAAAAGAGTCATTTAGGGATTTATGAAATATAGCAGAAAGCTTCGACAATAGGCTAGATCTAGCAGAATAAAGAATCTTAGAGCATGAAGACAAGAAATTTGAACTAACCCAGTCAAGCAAAGATGGAGAAAAAAATAAAGAAGAATGTACAATCAGTCAGAAAAATATGAGACTATATAAAATGAGCCAATATATGAATTATAGGTATCCCAGAGGGAGAAAAGAAAGCAGAAATCCTAGAACACATTTTTGAGGGAGTTATTGAGTTGAACTCTCCTGGTATTACCAGAGATTCAGATATCCAAATACAAGATGACCATTGAACACTGGGAAGATTCATAGTGAATAGGACATCCACAAGGCATATAGTCATTAACCTGACCAAAGTCAAAATGATGGAGAAAATTCTATAAGCTGCAAGAAAAAAGCAACAACCAACCTACAAAGAGAAATTCATCAGGCTAACAGCAGAATTCACAGTAGAGGCCTTATAAGCCAGAAGAAATTAGGGCCCTATTTAAAATTTTATTAAACAGAACAATTGCCAGCAAAGAATTTTATATCTTCCAAAAGTAAGTTTCATAAATGATGGAAAAAACCAAGACTTTTACAGAGAAGTAGACACTAAGGGAATTTGTCACTATAAGATCTACCCTTAAGGAAATGTTCAGCAGTTCATTATGCATGCAACAGAAGTATAGATAACCACAAGTATAAAAGCATTCCAAAGTTATAGCTCACAGCCCATGTAAAACAATAACAGAAGAGGGAAAAATGAGATATCATTCAACTTGATGAATATAGCAGTACATTTATCAGTACTAACACACATTTGAATGGTTTGAATGCCCTACTCAAAAGACATAGACTAGCTGAATGGAAAAACAAACAAACCCAAATATGTTCTGCCTCTAATAAACACATTTGAACCACAAGGACTCACACAGGTTCAAGGTTAAGGAATGGAAAATATATTCCATGTAAATGGAAACTAAAAACGAGCAGGTATAGCCATTCTCGTATTAGATAAAATAGACATTCAATCAACAATGGTAAAAAAGAGGAAAGTGTCATTATTTAATCGTAAAGGAAGCAATTCAACAAGAAGACGTAACAATCCTAAATATATATTCACTTAACACAGGAACTACCAATTTTATAAAAAGAAATTATTAAAAATCTAAGCAAAGAAGCAGTAGCATCTTAATTGTCAGGGACTTCAGCACTCCAGTGACAGAAATGCACAGATCATCAAAGCTTAAAATGAATAAAGAAATACTGGACATAAATTGGACTCTGGCACAAATGGACCTAACAGAATTTATAGAATTATAGAATTTATTATAATAAATAATTATAGAATTATAAAATTATAGAATTTTCTACCCCCAAATTACTGAATATATATTTTTCCATTTAGTACATGGGACATTTTTCAGAATTGATCATAACTTAGTCACAAACCAACTTTCAGCAAATTAAAAAAAAAATGAAATAATACCATGTCCTCTCAGACCACAGTGGAATAAAACTAGAAACCAATTCCAAAAGAAAAACTCCAAACTACACAAAGTCAAGAAAATTAAATAGCCTGCTACTAAATGATACTTGAGTCACTGATAAAGTCATGATAGAAATCAAGATTCTCTTTTAAATTTATTTTTTAATTTCAGAATATTACAGGGGTACAACCACTTTGGTTATGTATATTGCTTTTGCACTGCCCGAGTCAGAGCTACAAGCCTGACCATCCCCCAGACACTGCATCCCACACCCATTAGGTGTGAATTTACCATTCTTTAAACTGAATGACAAATGGGACACAAGCCTTCAAAAATCTATGGGATACAGAAAAAGCAGTCCTAAGGGCAAAATTCATAGCCTAAAATGCCTACATCAAAAAGACAGAAAGCTCACAAATTATCAACCTAATGTTACATATGAAGGAACTAGAAAAAGAACAATCTAAACCCAAGGCCATCAGAAGAAAAGAAATAAGAATGATAATATCAGAACAATAACAACAAAAATACTAAGTGAAACAGAAGCCATAAATGAATAAAGGATCAATGAAAGAAGATAGTTCATTGAAAAGATAAACAAAATCGATAGCTCACTAGCCAGATTAACCATAAATAGAAGATAAACACTCAAATAAGCTCAATCTGAACTGCAAAAGGAGACATTACAATTGATATTGCAGAAACACAAAATTTCTTTCATGAATACTAAGAAGACCTCTACACAAACAAACTAGAAAATAAAGAGGAAATGGACAAATTCCTACAGATACACAGAGTCCTAAGCCTGAATTAGGAAGAAATAGAAATCTTGATCAAATCAATAATGAGCAGTGAGATTGAAGCAGTAATAAAAAATCTCCCAACAAAACAAAATCCCCTGGAAAGATGGGTTCCCAGCCAAATTCTACCAGACTTACAAAGAACTGGTACCTATCCTACAGAGACTGCCACAATGTTGAAAAGGAGAGAATCTTCACCAACTCATTCTATGAAGTCAGTATCACCCTGATACCAAATCCAAGAAAAGAAACAACGAAAAATAGAAAACTACGACCAATATCCCTTACGAACATAGATGTAAAAATTCTCAACAAAATACTATTAATAGCAAACGAAATACTACAGCACATCAAAAAGATAATCCAGGGATGCAAAGTTGGTTTAACATATTTAAATCAATAAACATGATTTACCACATAAACAGAAATACAAACAAAAAACATACGGTCTCACTAAATACAGAAAAAAGCACTGCTTCATGATAAAAGCCCTCAGAAAACTTGGCATTGAAGGGGCATCCCTGAAAATTTTAAGACATATGTGACAAACCTCTAGCTAGCATAACACTTAATTGGGAAAAATTGAAAACATTCCCCCTATGAACTGGAACAAGACATAAGTTCCCATTGTCACCACTTCTATTCAACATCATATTTGAAGTCCTAGCCAGAGAAATAAGGCAAGAGAAAAAATTAAGGGCATCCAAATCAGGAAAAATGAGGTAAAACTATCCCTGTTTGCTGATGATATATATGATTTTGTATTTAGAAAACCCTAAAGACTCCACCAAAAGACTCCTGGAATTGATCAGTAAATTCAGCAATGTCTCAGGGTACAATGTCAACGTACACAAATCAGTATCATTTCTATGTACTAATAAGAGGCAAGCTGACAGTCAAATCAAGGAACTCAATGTCATTCACAATAGGTACAAAAAAATGAAATACCTAGGAATATCCTTAACCAATTAGGTGAAAGATCTCTACAAGGAGAACTACAAAATACTGATGAAAGAAATCACGGTTGACACAAAGAAATGGAAACACATCTCTTGCTCATGGATTAGTAGAATCAATATTGTTAAAATGTCTGTACTTCCTGAAGTGATTTAAATATCCAACACAATCCCCAACAAAATACCAATGTTATATTTCACATATCCAGAAAAAAATAGTCCTAATCTTCATTTGGAACCAATGAAGAGCCTGAATAGCCAAACCAATCTTTATCAAAAGAAAAATCAAAAACAACAACAACAACAAAAAACCATCTGGAAGCATCACATTATCTGACTTCAAATTAGACTGCAAGTCTACAGTAACTGAAACAGCATGTCACTAACATAAGTCTAGAGACATAGACCAATGGAACTGAATAAAGAGCCCAGAAATAAAACCATCTACCTGGAATAAAATAATAATAAAACCAAAAACTGGAATTCAACAAGTCAGACAAAAGTATACACTGGGGCAAAAAAGTTGTATTTAACAAATGGTGTTGAGAAAACTGGATAACTACATGCAAAAGATTAAAGATGGTTTTAAAAAAGAAATAACATGGCTAGTTAATAGATCAGTTTCAGAAATCAAAACAAAATCCTCTATAGACATGAGATTCAACAGTTCTATGGTACTTAAAATTATATCATGATTTTATTAAAATTCTTATTTGTGTACTTATCTTAAATAAGGTTGTACACATTATTAGGGTGAGGTTTGTGCTTCATACTTCTTCAAATTTTCATCATACCTCTCAATGTTCTATTAGGCTAGGGATTTAGCAAATGTTTGTAAAATGAATAAATTAATAATTTGGACATGTGCATAAAACTTACCTAAATACCTGTTCCAAATCACAGAATTTTACAACAAATAGTCAACACATTTCACCATTAAGTGGCAGCATACAAAATAAGAATATCTGAAGATGGCACAATACTAGCAGGAACATTACTTAAATATCACTGAACATAGTAACAGGAGTATTATAAGAATATGACATGTTATTTAAACTATTTTATTTCTGGTAAAATATTACTAACAAATAACTTTCTGTACAGAATAGGTTACTCTCAAGATAACTTCTAATAAAATAGGTTAAGAATCAAAATAGCCTAGATGCTAATAACAAATATTTGCTTGCCTGCATTATTTATATGAAGTTTAATATTCTTTCTTTGTTTTTAATATAAAGTTTAGTTTAATTTTATTATTATGAAAGTATTATATTCTTATTACAGAACAGGAATAAGATGACAAAATTTCTTATAGTTCTTCTTGCTGTTTTTTCTCTGTAAGTGCTTCACTTTGCTTTTATTTTTTGTGCAAATTTACCTTTTAATTTTATTGTTTCAAGATAGTTCATTGTTCTAGTCTCTACTTCTATAATATCATTATTTTTTGAGCAGTAGGGTTAACATTAAGGCATTGAATATTACAAAATATTTTTGTAATATTTATGTATTTTTCAATGGTTTTTGAATGTTTTCACCACAAAGAAATGATAAATGCATGAGATGATGAATATGTTAACTACCCTGATTTGATCATAATACAACATATGCATGTATCAAAACATCAAATTGTACCCTGTAAAATGTATAATTACAATGTGTTAATTTTTAAAAATATTCTCCTAGAAAAAAATGTATATAAAGTGAAAAAGAAGAGTAGGCACCTGATATAGATCAGGTGATCCTGGACTTTCTGCCAAGGCCATGATTAAACGAGGTGTTTATGCTGTTTTAGGGAGGAAATGAGTATACTTTGCATGTGACAAGAAAATGAATAATTATGCCTAAGAGTGAAAACTGTGATAGATGGATTATTGTTATTACTTTTAAAAAATCCCCCTTTTAAAAAATTTCACATGCATCTTTATTATGTGATATTGCAGAGCCTCTTAGTAGAGTAGATGCCTATTCCACCAATTTCAAGGTTGACCATATGACTTTCTTTGACCAATAGAGTGCCAGTATATATGACTGAACAGAGGTTTTAAATATGTTTGTGTGGTTTGGCTTATGCTCTTTCACTTCTTCCATATTCCATGAGAAATAGCTCACCTTGGATTACAAGTGGTTATAAAATGAATAACACGGAGAACAGCCCCAAACGTGACCTGAAACCTTAAACAGAGCTACTCCAAGCTCTGTCGGAAATAAAACCATTAGTTTCTATAAGTCACATAGATATTTTTAATGCAGCATTACCACAGAAATAACTATGTTTGAAAATTGCATACCTAGTTTATAGGGCTTGAGAGAACCTCAGAGATTTATCAGTAACCTCAGAGTAGAATGGGTGAGTAGCCAAAGTTTTCCCCAAGAGGAATACAGAGTAGCTGAGACAGAAGTATATTTGGAGAGATCCTGATGTAGTAACGGATGATGTAGTTGTGATCTATGTGGATAGAAAAAGATACAGATGAGTAAATGTACATTATAACAGATGTCAGTGGATTTCTATGGTGACAGAAGCCAAGAAACTGCCAAGCTCCCTGTGACACTGTGACTTAATATTATTCCTTTCCCAGAATTTAAATGTAAGCCTGGGGCAAAGGAAACAATGGGATTGGTGGGGTCCTAAATTAAGAAAAACACACAGAATTAACCGAAACGAGTTTTCTGTCAATCAGAGAAGAGGAATTTGAATTAGAAATGAAGCTCAATAATAAAAACAAAAATGAAAAGAAAGTGAAATATCTTTTTCAGCTGTGTTGATATCCTATAGCTCATAAAACATAGCAGTATTAAATTAAATTTAAAAGGGGATTTGAAACAATAAGGACACTAAATGAAAGTACTCCTATAATGAAGGGCACCAGTGTAAAGAGGAAGTGCTGAGCTCCACATGGAGAGGGAAGCAGTAACATCAACATAGAAGTTATTGGAGCCATGTAAAAACATTAATGAGAGAAAGAAATTATTTTGATATGATATGGAGTAGGTGGTTTAGTGCTTTATGCTGTGAGAAAAACATGTAAATACCTCAATACCCTGAAGTAAAAGTGACATTCTTGTATGTCTCGGGTTATGGCAATAGTATTGGTTGGATCTGGACTACATACTATTTCCATTAGTGTTTTCATTGTTTCATTCCCAGTCTTTTGTTTGTACTATCTCCAGGATGGAGAGACCTTTGTATGTAGGTTTTACTTTAGTTTATTTTCCATTACCACTCCATTGCCCTAGTCTAGATTGTCATAAACCTACTTTGTTTTCTGTATCTTGCCTGCTAATTTCACCAGAAACTGAATTTAATATGATTTTCCACAGTGAGCACCCAAAATCTCTTTTAGAAACTTCATTGCAAGTTTTGTTTTTACAAAAAAAAGATCTATTAAGTCAGAGAACACATTGATTGTTAACACTTTGAAATGGTGTACACTAGTGGAAAATATAAAGATAATTTAGACCTCTTAGATTTATAGTTGGAATTTTTTTCATAAGACATCAAAGGCATGATTAATTCTATTTCCAATTAATGAATGCAAATAAATATATTTGCTGCTACAGGCCAAATGAAAATTTCCCAATACTTTAACATTGAGTACTAAGCTTAATTTTCTAACAGAAACACATTGTAAGCCTTAGAGAGAAAAAATAATTAAGTTTTTAAAGGTACTTTAATGAACTATAAAATGTGTTTTAAGCAGAAACGAATAACCAATAAGTGCCATAAATGATTTATTTATTTTCTAAAATACATAGTTTTCTTTGCTCCATTTTATTTAAAACATGGTCCTAAGTCATTTTAGATGTAATAACAAGATGACCAACTAAATATCTGATTAAATCTCATTAAATCATTAATGAGTTTATAACTGCATTGAAATTTCTGGACTAGCAGCAGGCAGACAATTAGCTCCTCTTTGTTGTGAAGAAAACTGTTTAGGCTAAATAAATAGCCTTCTATGAATTTCAAGGCATATAGTCCATTCCTCCCTCCCTCCCTCCTTTCCTTCCCGCCATCTTCCTTCCTTCTTTCCTTACTTTTTCTTTTCCTTCTCCCTCTTCTCTCTCTCTCTTCCCACCCCCTCTCCCCCTACCCCCAGTAGAGTGGGAGTTCTAAAAAATGAGTTCAGAAAGATAGATTTGATTCAGTATGTAGAGTTTTTGAATCAGTAATTAATCATCTTGGATATTTATCTGTGACAATTTTGACCCTATTTTTTAAGGCATACTAATATGCACATCTACTCTTCCATATACTGACACATCACTTTTTGTGTTTAGCTGTACATATAAACATTTGTTGTAATCTATGTTAGAAGGAAAATCAAGGCCTTGTGATTTTCACCAAAATGGGATAATAGGGAATAGAATTATTCAAAACGTTGGATATCATGCAACAGATGACAATGATCCCTCATAAATGTAAAACAAATGAGGTGAGTACTACGATTTCCCCGGCTTACTGGCTTTAAGAAAGTTTCCAGGCTCTGGTTCAAGGAGGAGGAACTCAGATGGAGTCCAGCAGTTTCCTTGATTTTAGAAGATGTTTCTGAGAGTCTCAGAATCCCAAAACAACTAGGATTCACAGGAAAAAGTACTGGAGAAAAGAGAAATGACTCAAGAGAGAATTCTAGAGAATGGCAGAGGGTTTTACTTGAATATTCAGTTGAGTACTGATCAGAACATCATGTGAAAAAAACTACCCAAGGTTGGGGAAAGAGTCATTCGCAAAGATTACAGGGAAGAATTGTTGGAGCTATCCAAGCTTAGGAATAGGTACGCTTCTCACCAGCTACAGTGGAAAACCTCATAATTTATGGGACATGAGAGAGAACATTCAGAACGCTTTTGTCTCAGTGGTGACAAAAATTATGCCTAGCTTAAATGCTGCTACATCCATGACTAAAAAACTTGAGAAGCAAAATTCAAAATGAGAAACCTGTAACAAGTGACGTCATTGCATTCCAGAACAGAGCTCAAGAATGTTTATAGAAATACAAAAATATCCAGCAACCAAGAAGATGAAATCTCAATATTTAGAATCCAATAAAAAATGACCAGACATACAAAGAAGCAGGAAAAAGACTACCCATAAGGAGGTGGGAAAGCAATCAATAGAACCTGACTCAGTATTGGTACAGATGATAAAATTAGTTGACAAGGCCAATTAAGGTATTATTATAACTGTACCACACACGTTCAAGAAGATAAAAGAAAAATATAGCATATTTAGTGTCATGGAAAGGGAGACAGAAAAATGTTTGAACAGTTTTAGAAATCAATACACCACTTTCCAATAATGGATAGATCAACCAGACAGAAGATAAGTAAGGAAACAGAGGAGTTGAACAACAAAATCAATCAACTAGCCCTAACAGATGTGAAAACAACACTCCACTCAATGGTAGCAGAATACACATTTTCATCAAGTATAGTCATCACTCACTATCTGTTGGGGATTGATCCATAGATGATCAAGTCCCTTATAAAACAGTGTAGTACTTGAATATAACCTATAAAACCTATGCACATCCTCCCATACTTTAAATCATCTCTAGTTTACTTATAATACATAATATAATCAATATAAATGCTATATTAATATTTGTTATACTGTATTTTAATTTTTTGTTGTATTGGTATTTTTATTGTTTTTTTCCCCGCAATTACCTTATTTTGCACTGGAAGACATCCCTTCCAGTACTGTAAAGTGCCTGTAATGTGAGCATCCTCACAAAACCTTATGGACCAGCTGAGTTTGACTATGTCCCTCCCAAACCTGCTACTGACAAAGACATTCCCTTTGGGGTCTGCAATGGAGGGAACCAGGAAAACTGGTATAACCCCTCCAAATCCTGGGAACAACAAAGACATTCCCTCCAGGGTCAGGAATGGAGGGAACCAGAGCTGGGGAGAAATTAAGGGAAGGGATGGAGAGAAATAAAGTCTCCAAGATCTTCATCCTAAAATTGAGAGATCCTGGATCAGGGGAGCTTACCCTTGCTGTTTCCCATGAGGTAAGGGAGACAACTTGAACTAACAATGGGCTTGTGAAACTGTCACTGGGTTGACTTCTGATCATGCTTAGGGAAACGAGGGATCTCCCTGGATTCCTTCGTGGTTGCCAATTTAACTTAAAGAAATGTTTAGACATTGCAAAAAGAAGAGCTTTATTTCTTGTGAATAATTGTCAGCTCACAGTGGCTGTTCTGGCAAGCTGGGAAACATTGCTCTGGCCACAAGCTAGGAACATGCATTTCCTTTTTATTGTTTTTTTTTTAAAGAATATTTTAAATCTGTGGTTGGTTGGATCTGTGGATATAGAGTTTGCAATTATGGAGGGCTGACATGGACATTCTCTAAAATGGACCACATGCCACAAAACAGTTCACAATTTAAAAAGATAAATATCATAAAACTATCTTCTCTGCTCACAAAGTTTGAATTTAGAAATCAATCAAAGGAGTACTGAAAACATTTTTAAAAATATGGAAATATACAATGTACTCAAACAACCAATAAGTTAGAGAATAAATCACAAGGTAAATAAGAAAATACTAAGAGATGAATAAAAATGAAAGCACAATGTATCAAAACATATGATATTCAATAAAAGAAGGGCAAAAATGAAAATTTATATCTGCAAATGCCTACATTAAAAAAAGAATATCATAAAATCAATAACATAACTTTATACCTTAAGGAATAAGAAAAAAAATGGTAAACTAAATTCAAGGCTATCAGAAGGAAGTAAAGAATGCAAATTAAGATTAAAAAATAGAGAATTGGAAAACCATAAAGAAAATCAATTGAAATTGATTGATCTTTGAAAAGATCAATACGATTGACAAACCTTTAGGTAGACTGACAAAGAACAACTACCAATCTTACATAAATGAAAAGGACTATAAAATAATACTTATAAGCAATTTTATGACAATAAGTTAGATAGAGTGGAATAAATGGGAAATTACTAGAAACATACAAATTACCTAAATTGACTCAAGAAAAAATAAAAGACCTCAACAGATCTCTAACAAATAGCAAAATTGAATCAGTAATCAAAACCTCATAACAAAGAAAAGTCCTAGACCAGATAGTATTACTGGCGAACTCTATCAAGCATGTAAAGAAGAATTAAAACCAGTCCCTCTCAAACACTGTAAAAGTGGAAGAAAAAGGAACACTTCCTCACTTATTCTATGAGGCCAGTATTACTCTGACATCAAAGCCAGATAAAGATATCCCAAGACAAAAAAAATTACAGACCAAAATTCCTTATGATTATATATGCAAAATTCCTCAGCATATATTTTGCAAATCAAATCCAGCAGCATATTAAAAGGATTATTCATCATAATGAAGTGTGATTTCTCCTAGGAATGTGAGAGTGTTTCATTATAATAAAGCCAATCAGTATATAATAATACATCACATTAACAAAAGGAAGAGGAAAAACTACATGACATTTTATATATCAAAGACTACTATCAAGAAATCAAAAAGAAAACCTATTGAATAGATAAAAGATTTGTGAATTATATCTGATAAGTGTTTAATATCCATAATACATAAAGAATTTCTAAAACTCAACAACATCACCAACAAAAACAACCCAATATAAAAATCGACAAAGGAGTTAAATAAATACTTCTCAAAAGAAGATATACAAATAATTAATAAGCTCATCGAAAGATGCTCAGCACTATTTGTCACTGAGGAAATGCAACTCAAAACCACAATGAAATACTATTTCACACTACTAGGATGGCTATAAGAAAAATATTTGAAAATAAGTGTCGGTGTATCTGGATATATGGAAATCCTCATGCATTACTGGTAGTAATATAAAGTGGTGCAACCACTGTGGATACACTATAGCAGTTTCTCAAAAGGTTAAACATATATACAGAAATTCCACATATAGGTATACAGATGGTCCCTGAATTAAGATACTTCAACTTATGATTTATTTATTTATTTATAATTCAGGATATTATGGGGGTATAAACATTTTGGTTACATGAAATGCATTTGCCTTACTCAAGCCAGGGACACAAGCCTGTCCTTCCCCATACAGTATACCTTGTCTACATTAGCTGTGGGTTTACCCACTCACCCACTCTACTACACTCTCTACCCTCCACTGCCCCACCCTCACTACCTGACCAGCACCCACTGAGTATTACTACCATGTGCGTACCTTAGTGTTGATCAATTAGTACCAGTTTGATGGTGAGTACATGTGATGAGTGTTTTTCCAACCTTTTGCTACCTCACTTCAAAGGATGTGCTCAATCTCTGTCCAGGATAATATAAGAGGTGCTAGATCACCATTGTTTTTGTAATTAAGTAGTATTCTGTGGTATACATATACTACATTTTATTAATCCACTCATGTATTCATGGGCATTTAGGTTATTTCCACATCTTTGAAATTATAAATTGTGGTGCTATAAACATTTGAGTGCAGATGTCTTTATTATAGAATGTTTTTTTTTTTTTCATTTGGATAGATGCCTACTAGTGGGATTGCTGGATCAAATGGTATTTCTAATTTTAGCCCTTTGAGGTATCTCCAAATTAGTTTCCACAGGGCTTGTACTAATTTGTAGTTACACCAGCAGTGTAAGAGTATTCCAATCTCTCCATATCAACGCCAGCATTTGTTATTTCGTTACTTTTTGATAGAGGCCAGTCTCACTGGAATTAGGTAATATCTCATTGTAGTCTTGATTTGCATTTCCATGATGATTAGAGATGTTGAACACTTTTTATATGTTTGCTGGCTGTTAATGAACTTATGATTTTTCAACTTTATGATGATATGAAAATGAAATGCATTCAATAGAAACCATACTTCAAACTTTGAATTTTGATCTTTTCACATGCTAGTTATATGTGGTACAATACTCTCATGATGATGAGAAACTGCAAGTTGCAGCTCCCAATAAGCCATGTGTTCAAGAGGGTAAACAACTGATAGTCTATAGGTTACTGTTTTGCCAGATGATTTTGACCAGCTTTAGATCAATGTAAGTGTTCTAAGCATGTTTAAGTTAGGTTAGGCTAAGCTATAATGTTTAGTCTATTGGCTATATTAAATGCACTTTGACTTGGAATATTTTCAACCTACAATGGGTTTATCAGGACATAACCCTATCATAATTCAAGGATCATCTGTATATCTAAAATAACTGAAAGCTAAAACTTAAGAAGATATTTGTACACCAATGCTCATAGCAGCACTATTCAGAATAACAAAAATATCAAAACAGCTCGAGTTTTCATTAATAGATGAATGGATAAATAAAATGTGGTATATAGATACAATGAAATATTCAGTAATGAAAAGTAATGACATTTTTATATATAGTACAACATGGATAGCCT
Organism: Mirza zaza; assembly: GCA_008750895.1. NCBI lineage: Eukaryota > Metazoa > Chordata > Mammalia > Primates > Cheirogaleidae > Mirza > Mirza zaza. The sequence continues at coordinate 21,701 of VSMD01085067.1, forward strand.
TGAAAACACTATGCTTAGTGAAATAAGCTAGACATACAAAACAAATATAGTATGATTACACTTATATTAGGTGTATTAATTTGCTAGAGATGCCATATCAAGTTGCCACAAACTATGTGGCTAAAACAACAGAAATGTATTTTCTCATAGTTCTGGAGGCTAGAAGTACAAACTCAAGGTATTGGTATGTTATTTCTTTCTGAGGGCTGTAAAGAAAGGATCTGCTCCAGTCCTCTCACTTTGCCCTATTAGTCGCCATTTATTCTATGAATCTCTTTACATTGTCTTCCCTCTATAAATGTGTCTCTGTGCTTAAATTTCCCTTTTCATAAAAACACATAATATTAGATTAGGGAACACCCTAATTCCTTCATTTTAACTTCATAATTTTAGTATGACCCTGTCTTCAAATAAGGTTATACTGTGAGGTACTTGGGTTCAGCTTTCGACATAGATTCCAAGGAGACACAATTCATCCTTAAGATGAGGTACCTAGAATAGGCAAATTCATAGAGACAGAAAGTAAAATAGAGGTTATCAGGGGCTGGGGAAAGGAGACGTTATTTTTTAAAGGGTATACATTTTGTTAGGTATAATTTAAAAGTTTTAGGTAGAGATAATGGTGATGGTTGCAAAACATTGTAAATACATTTAATGCCACTGAATTGTACATTTATGAAAGATTAAGTAGTAACTATTATTAACATTTTGCCAAAATTAAAAAAATTGACTACTTAAAACAAAAAATATAATAATATATTTTGAGGTTTATAACATAGAGGTAAAATGAATGACAGCAATCACCGAAGACCAAGAGGGAAACTGAATGTATACTGTTGAAAGTTTCCTATATTTTATGTAAAGTAATATAATATCAATAGAAGGTAGATTGTGATAGGTAAACCTGTATTTTATAAGCCATAAATCAATGACTAAAATAAAAGTACAAAGACTTACATCATTCAAAAAAGAGACAAAATAGAATCATAAAAAATATTATATTAATCCAAAGGAAGACAGAAACAAGAGGTAAAAGATGCAAACAACAAACTACAAACACGTAAAATAAGGTTTAAATCTAAAACTAACTAGCTCAGTAATCATATTAAATGTAAATGGTATGAATGTTCTATTAAAAGAGAGATTATTATATAAGATTAATATTTTTTTTTAATTTCAGGATATTATGGGGGTTCAAATATTTTGATTACAAGTAATGACTTTGCCTCACCGAAGCCAGGGCTAGAGACGTACCCTTCCCCCATACAATGTGAAGATAAATATTTAAGATCCAATTGCCTGCTTTCTGCTATGGTCTGAATGTTTGTGCCCCCCCTCCAATTTATTTGTTGAAATCATAACCCCCAAAGTGATGGTATTAGAGGGTGTGAGCTTTGGAAGTTGATTAGGTCATCTAATTTCTTTGGCATTAGTGCCATAATAAAAGAGGTTTCAGAGAGCTCTTTTGCCCCTTCCACCATAAGAGATTATAGTGAAAAGAAAGCTGTTTTATGAGAGAGTGAGCCCTCACCAGGTAGAGCTTCTGCTGGTGCCTGGACCTTGGATTTTCCAGCCTCCAGAACGCTTATAAATAAAAATTATGTTGTTTATAAGCCACCCAGTCTACAGTATTTTGCTATCACATCCCCAATGGACTAAGATTGAAATTAGTAAGAAGAAGTGGGGTGCTGCTGTAACAAATACATTAAAATCTGATATTATCTTTGGAATTGCATAATGGATAGAGGCTGGGAGAGTCTGAAGGATTCTATGGTTTGAATGTTCTCTTCAAAACTAATGTTGATACTGAATCCCCAAGTGACAGTATTGAGAGGTAGGCCTTTTATGAGATGATTGGATCATAAGGGCTCTGCTCTTATGAATGGGTTAATTCATTCATGGATTAATGGATAGATGAGTTAATGCATTAAAGTGTTATCATAGGAGGGGAACTGGTCACCTTATAAGAAGAGGAAGAGAGACCTGAGCTAGCACATTAGCACACTCAGCCTTCTCAACACATACTATCCTGCACTACCTCAGGATGCCGCAAAATCCCCACCGCAAGAAGGCTCTCACCAGATGTGCCCTCTCAATTTTAGACTTCCCAGGATCCATGACTATAGGAAATAAATTCATTTGCTTTATAAATTACCAAGTTTCAGGTATTTTGGTATAAGCTGCAGAAAACAGACTAAGATAGAGGTGCATGCTAGAAAAAGCCTACATTGCTATGAATGGGCCATTAAGGACAATTCTAGTGAGGGCTCAGAAAGCAAATGGGAGAGCTTTAGAGAACACCTCAATATTTTTAGAAAATATCCACATAATCCTGGACAAAACATTGCTAGAAATATGAATGATAAAGGCCATTCTGATGAGATCTCAGACAGAAATGAGGAATGTGTTATTGGACAATGGAGGAAAGGCAATTATTGTTACAAAGTGGCAACAGACTTGGGTGAATTATGTTAATGTCCCAGTGTTTATGGAAGGCAGAACTTGTGATAGATAAAATTAAATATTTATTGAATATTTGGCAAAAATTTCTAAGAAAAGTGTTGAAAGAGCACTCTGGTTCTCTTGACTACTTATAGAAAATTCTAGAGAAGAGAAATACTTAAAGATGGAATTGTTAATCATAAGAGAAGCAAAACTTAAACATCTGGAACAAAGACATTGCGTACAATAAACCAACTTATATAAAAAGGCATCAATTATTTAAAAATAGAAAGATGCGAAATTATATAATGCTGTCATGATTAATTTTGTGTGTCAACTTGACAAGTCTATTATTTAGTTTTCTAATAGTTAAGTAATCTGTTACTTAATCAGACACAATCTAAGTGTTTCTGTAAAGGTCTTTTGTAGATGTTAACATTTATAATCAGTTGACTTTAAGTAAAATAGGTTACCTTCGATAATATAGGTGAGCCTAATCCAATCAGTTGGAAAGTCTTAAAAACAAAAACAGGTTTCTCAGAGAAGAGGGGTATTCTTCCTGGCAATATTGCAGGAACTAAAGCAATTACTTTCTATTCCTAATTCTGTGTTATCCCTATACGGTCACAACAAACATCTGTTATGGCATTAAGAGACTTCCCATCCCAGGAAGACTCCTGCACTTCTGCTCTGCTCTTGTGATCATTTATCATGAAATCTCATTCCAGCCAAGATAGAGCATATTGTCTAGAAAAGATAATTATTTTTGGTTGTAAAGAATAGTTAGCTTCTTTTTCAAGAGGGCATACTGAATTCACTCTGTGAAGAAAGGTTCATTCCCTTTCAGAGAAGACAAATTGATTGTTTATCAACCTTCCTGTTAAATATCTCTACTGGAATTTGAAGGAATGCTAAATTACTCTGTCCAAAACAGAACTTATCATCCTTCCTCTAACTTGAAACAATTTCTACTGTTCTCTATCTCAGTGAACTCTACGACCATACATACAATTGCACAAGCCAAACTTGGAGTCATACTTAACACTTTCTTTCCCTCATTTTCCATTCATAACCTCTCACCAATATATATTGATTTTAATACTTACATATTTCCTATTTTCTTTTTATATTTATATCCACCATCACTAATCTTCCCTGACATACTATTACCTAGATTACTGCTAGAGCTTCCTATGTCCTCTCTTCATTTTTGTCCCATTTGAATCATATTTTCACACACCAACCAGAAATAATTTTAAAAAATACAACTCTGTCCACGACACCAATTTGCTAATGTTTTTCAATGGATTCCATTGCATTTTAAAAAATCCAAACCTTTACAATGGCCTATAAGGCCCTGAATAATCCATCCACTCTCTGTTTCTTTAGACTCATCTCATTATATACACTCCCTCATTTTCTCTGCTGTTGACATGCTGGCTATTTAAAATTTCTTATACTTGCCATGTTCCCTCAGGCAACAGGACATTTATACATGCTATTCCCTCTGTTTATGATGTTCTTTCCTTTCTCTTAACACAACTAAATATTACTAATCCCTCTGATCTCACCTGAATCAATCTTTTATCAGGAAAAAATTGCCCTTCTGTCAAACTCCTCTTTGTTTGTTTGTTTTGGTTAGGTAACTATAATGTATTGTTTACTTCAAAATAGCTAGAATTGTAATGTCAACACACACAAAAAAGATAAATGTTTGAGATGACGGAGATCCCAGTTACTCTGATTTGATCATTACACATTGTATACATGTATTAAAATATCATGTACCCCCCAATATATTTTATATATCAATAAAAATATAAAATACCATTTAAAAATAAGCTCACAAAATGCAAAAAAAAAAATCACTTGGAATCTTACCACACACACAAACGTGATCATTCAATAGTTTCTTTTAATATAGTTTTGTCAGTGTGGCAGTCTGATCTTGATTCTTGGTGTGCTCTTGGCCAAAGAATGACCAGACACATCAAAGTGTCAGGTTCAGCCTCTTGGTGGACTGTTATCCTTGTTCCTTTGCTACTTTCTTTGAAAAAAAAAAAATCACAAGCAGGGCCAGTGCGATGGAGTGACCACAAGCAGAAATCAGTTTTAAATGAGCAGCTTTTTATTATAAAATGATGTGGGCCTATCTTTGCAAGTAGAGAGAGACAGCCTGACTCATTGACTGACTTTCTCTCTGGGAATTATAGAGCTGTTTCCTTTTATTGGCCTGTTCTGGAGAAGGGCTTTCAGGAGGTGTGGGATGTTACCAAATGATTATCAGGTGTTCTCAAGGTTGTATTTGCATATTCAAACCCGTTATCTAAAAGCCCTATGGTGGTGGGGGAGGATGAGCCACACTGTACATTTAAGCTAATGGCAAAATAACTAGCCTTAGGTTACTCTAGGTCACTTTCCATATCCTATTATGACTAGGCAGGGGAATTATCAGATTGTTAAAGTGTTCCCTCCTTCCCTAGGTGTTCTCAAGTGCTCAAGATAGAATTAAGAGTGGGGCAACACCCACAGAGAGTGCCCATCCTTATCCTTCTTCCCAGGTGGGGCAATTATTTGAGGCAGCCCCAAAGCAGTGCACCCATGTCTCTAGAAGAGCTGTAGATTATAACTATCTACCTAACATTTCCCACTCTCTATTTTAGAGGCCCAAATCATTGGGAAGGAGCTTCCACTAATCTGGCTGCTTCCTGCTTAATGGGAGCAATGGTTCCTATTAGAGTAACCTCTTGCAGGTTCTATGGGGGGTCTTTCCAGGGGACTTCAGTATATGCCTTCAGCAGATTATTGCAGTTGTAGGTGCAAGGAGGAGGTAGGCAGAGATGGGATGACAGAGAATGTAGGACCATTTATAGTTTGATGGCCTCTGGAGATTAAGGGAAGACTGTAGAATGGAATTCATGTTGTCCTGAGCCAGTCCAGACTTAACAATAAAACAGCACTGTTATTTGAAGAGCAAGCAGGTGCCCCTTTCTGCTGCACTTAGAAGATACAGGGCCCACCTATTTTATCTGAGAAACCACAGCAGGAGAAATCTGCTTGAACAGGTACCAGAGATCCTCCAAGGGAGTACATGAGTATTTGCCTCACGTGTTGGAGTCCTCATCTGTAGGGGCTGGCTCAATTTCATTTTTGTCCTTCCATGGCTTCACCTGAGAATAATGGATCCAAGTAGGTATCCCTGGGAACTTAATAGCAGTTGAGGTGGAAAGTAAGAGTCAATAAGAACCTTTACACATTGGGGTTAGCTGGGATGAGGAGGACCCATCCTTCTACCATTTGATGAGCACTAAGCCCCCTGGCTTATAGGGAGCACTCGGGGAAGAAGGGTCTCTAGGTGGTGTCTTGTGTTCTTATAATGTCTGCAAGAACAGAGCTACTTGAAGGGTGTGTTGATGTCCACCTTTTTTCTGAAAACCAAAATCTGAAGTGATCAGAGTAAAAGGTCACCCATACAGCATTTTGAAAGCACTGAAAGAAAAGGGAGCTTTAGATGCAATGTATAAACGCAAAAGAGTGACTGGGAGAAGTTGTAACCAACTGAGACTCATGCCCTGGATTATCTTATGGAGAGCAAGCTTGAGACTCTGGTTAACTCACTTCACCTGGCCTGATACTGCGGTCTCCACACACAATGCAGATAGTAAGAGATCTTCAGAACCTTAGAGACTCTCTGCACTACCTGTGAAGCAAAGGAAGGACTGTTGTCACTCTGTAAGGACTGGGGAAGGCCAAAACAAGGTATGATGTCCTCCAGAAGTCTTCAAGAAACTTCAGTGGCCTTTTCCGTCTTTCAAGGGAAAACTTAGGCCCAACAAGTAAAGTGTTGACAAACATTAATAAGTACTTAAATCCTTTGTAAGGAGGCATTTGGGTGAAATCTACCTGCCGGTCCTTGCCAGTGTAGGTCCCCTTTCATTGGGCCAGAGAGGCAAATCTTGTCCTCAAATCCACTTAAGGATTATTGGTTTGACAGATAGTGCAAAGTGGGGTGACTGGTTTACTAGTGGAGACTGGTAAAGGAGAAACAATGTGTTGTTTCACAAGATGTCTCAGTGACTTTGAGCTGAAGTGAGTAACATTATGAGCAGCTTCCACAAAATTTTAAATGTAAAGGTTTCCTTTAACTAACCATTCAGAGGGGCTCAAGTGGTATCCTTGACTCAACCCATCAGATATTTCTGAGGTGGAATAATCTGGAATAGGGAGAGTTGGATTAGAGGGAAATAGAGCTACAACTAGATTAGGAAACACTACACTCAGGGCTGCCTGTTTGGCAGCCAAATCTGCAGCCTGATTTCCTTGAGCTATTAGATCATCTCTCTTTTATGTCCCTTACAGTGGGCTACCACCACCTAAGCTTTTTCTAGAATGATCTCTAAAAGTGTGTGAATCTGTTGTTCATACTCAATTGGTGTTCCTTGAGTGGTAAGCAATCCTCACTCTCTCCAAATAGAATACGTGAGCATGTAACACTAAGTAAGTATATTTAAAGTTTGTATATATGGTCACTTTCTTCTCTTTGGCTAACTGAATAATTTGGGTTAGGGCTACAAGTTCAGCTAATTGGGCAGAGGTGTTTGCTTTTAAAGCCTAAACCTCCACCACTTCTAGACTTTTAGTCACTATTGAGTAGCCTGCATTACATTCCCGATCCTTGACAAAACTGCTACCATCAGTAAACCACTGATGGGCTTGAGGGATGGGGGTGGGGGATAGATCTGCCTGGGGAAGATAGTGGTGGAGTATAATCTCCTGACAATTAGGTAATTGCCTGCTTTGTTCCTCTGTCATCTTTTTTGGAAGAAGAGTGGCAGGGTTGAGTCCAGAGCAAGTCTTAATTTTTAAGTCAGGGTTTCTATTAACATAGCCTGAAGTTTTAATAAGAAGCTATCTGAGATCTATTTTACTGTCCCTCCCTGGGGGAGTTCAGAGACTGAGTGGGCGGTTGTAATTGTAAGGGACATTCCCATAGTGAATTTAGTGCCCTCTGGTAAGAGTAAAGTTATGATTGCTATCGTCTTCAAACATGCAGGCCAGCCTGCAGTTGTGGGATCCAATTTATTTGATAAATAGGCCACTGGTTGTGACTGTGGCCCCAAAAGCTGTGTCAACACCTCTAGAGCTATTCTAAGTCTCTTATGAGCATATAAAAATAAGTTTCTCTGAGTGTGTGGTAGACTCAGGGATGAAGCTTGAAGTGAAAATTATTTCCATGCCTGAATAGCCTATTTTTGTTCAGACCCCCATATTAGAGGTTCCTTATCTGTGTTTCCTTTTAGACTTTTATAAAGAGGCTTAGCCAGGAGCCCATAATTAGCTATCCAAATTCAGCAGACTCCCATAAGTCCAAGGAAAGAGTATAGAAGGGGCTGAGTGGTAGGTTCAGGTAGGCAAACTATAGCCCAGAAGCAATCCAGAGACAACTCTCATCTTCCTGGGGTGAGAACAAATTTTCTTGGGGGTATGTTATTTTAGATTGAGCCAGTTGGGCTTTGATATGGGATATCCTGTACCCACTGTCAGCCAGGAATTGCAGGACTTGAACAGCATGTTTCTGTGCCTCCTCTAAACTCGGGTAGTTGATAAGTAGGTAATTGACATATTGAAGCACCACACCCTGGTGGAGTTGGAGGTCATCTAGATCTTTCCCCAAGGCCTGGACAAAAAGTTGAGGGCTTCCCTGGGACCCTTGTGGCAACACCATCCAGGTTAATTGGTTAGGTGTGTCATGTAGGGGCTTTCATTCAATAGCAAGTAAATTTTGGCAGTCAGGGTGGAGTGGGATGAAAAAAAGCATCCTTTAGGTCTAATACACTATAATGAATAGTCTCTGAGGATATGTTACCCACAAACATATAAGGGTTTGGCACCACAGGGTGCAAAGGCAACAACGCCTCATTGACTGCCCTTAACCACTTCGGTACGAGCATCGATATAGTTGATAGCCACAGATGAATGTGCACAGCCAAGCATCGACTATAGTTGATAGCCACAGATGAACCGAGCGTCAACTTTAGCCGACAGCCGTGATATGACTTTTCTAATTTTTCATTTATCAAAATAAAATTGTGAACATTTAAAAATAACGTAATAAAAACATATACATATATGTTATCTATTCTGATTTAGATTACAAGCAAAGGTGCCTATAAAGTAAAACAAGCTTTCAGTGCTTTAAAGCTTTCCTCATCACACAAGAGCAAAACAGATTCGTTGTCAATGCACAACACAAACTATCATGCGGACTATGAGTGCCAGCTGCGGGCAAGGTATTGTGGCCAGTGAGCACCGTACCAAAGTGGTTAAGTCTTGCACCAATCAGTAAGTTCTGTCCTTTTTCCAGACAGGTAAAATAGGGTTGTTACAAGGAGAACAAGTTGAAATAAATGGAACTGAAACTAAACATTTTCATATAAGGGGCTCAAGACCTGCCTGGGCCTTGGGTCACAAACGATATTGTTTAACACCAGTATATTCCTGCCATGATATCAGATGGACTGTAACCAGCTGGGCCATTTTGGCACAGCCCGGGGAACTGACATTCCAAACTGCCACAGGGATGTTGCCTCCCAGTCTTGTTGACTTTGGCCTGAGACCTCTGAATATGTTAAGAGGCCTATGAGGCTGGGTTCCTCTTAAGCAGGCATCCTCAAACTATGGCCCTCAGGTCACATGTGGGTGTTTTTGCTCATTTGTTTTTTTACTTCAAAATAAGATATGTGCACTGTGCATAGGAATTTGTTCATAGATTTTTAAACTATAGTCTGGCCCTCCAACGGTCTGAGGGACAGTGAACTCGCCCCCTGATTAAAAAGTTTGAGGACCCCTGCTCTTGAGGGTAGAAGGAAACTGGCACTTGCAGTTTAGACAGCAAGTCATGCTAGCAGTTTGACAGGACAAGCATAAATTACTAGAAATGAATGTTCAGTGATCACATCCTCCCACAAAGCAAAGAGAGAGTAAGGAATTGTTTGACTTGGACCCAGGAGACTCTAGTGACCATCCAGGATTGAATACTCAGTTTTCCAGAGGAGGAGGACAGAATAGGAATCCCCAGTATCAAGAATAAAATTTACTGGCCTACCTGCCACCAGAAGGGTAACACTTGGTTTCAGTCCAGTGATAGTTATCTGCCAGGGGGCTGATGGGAGCAGACTCCTTAATTGTTGTGCCATGATCCAGTCTGGGAACTGACTCCCCTCCTATCATGATCTCATAGGACAGAGTACACTGTTTGATGGCACCGATGACAAGGGGCCTTAGATGGCCTATCCCTATTGGGGCATTTCTTAGCCCAATGCCCTTCCCGTCAGCAGACGTAACACAGAAGTTTCCTTCCTTTGGAGGGGGCTTTGACCATTTGTCTCAATGTGGGCACCAACGCTGCCATTAACTGGGTATGCCTAACCTCCTTCCTCTGTTTTTTCTCCTGAGCCTGAGACTTGACCTCAGAGGTTTTGTTATAGAAAACAGAATTAATGGCAGCCACCATATCATCCAGGGTGGTGGTGGGGTCCTGGACAAGCTTCTGGAGATTTTTCCTAATATCTGGTACTGCTTGGGTCAAAAACTTAATATCACCTGTCCCTCATAGGATTTAAGGTAGAGAGTGGTGTACTTCTCTATTGCCTCCTGAAGCCAATCCAGGAAGGTTACAGGGTTTTCTTTGGGCCCCTGAGTTATGGCAGAGACCTTGGAATAACTGACCAACTTTTGCCTAGTGGCCTTGAGGCCAGCCTTGACACATAGTAAAAAGTGTTCTCTCTCCCACCTCTCTTCTGAAGAACTATTATTCCACCCTGGGTCAGGCACTGCTGTTTCACTCACTACTGTTTCATGCAAATCTAGGATTTGAATGGTATAATCCAGTGGCAAACTTTGTGCCTCCATTTACACTCTGGATTTCTCAAAAACTCTGGCTTAGAATAACATGTACATGGCTTTCCAAGCCAAGTCATAGGCTAAACACAAATGATGAAATGTCTCTACATACTTATCAGGGTGATTGGTATAGCTCCCTATATCTTGTTTTATTTGTTTTAACTCTGCCAAACTAAAGGGCTTATGGACTAGGGTTGGTCCAGACTCCCCTGCTACTTCCACCAAGGTTACGAATCAAGCCACCTTTGCCCCTGGTGGAGCTAGAGATGGCACCACTCCCCCCTTTGTGGGGCCCCCAGGGGAGGCCCCCAGGCCTCCCTGGGTGTGGGAATACCTCAGAACAGGTGAGAGCCTGAGGAGGATCTCTTAACACCATAATCTAACTTGACTCGGAACACCTCCTGCACCACTGAAAATTTTCCCCTAAATAAAAGAGAGCCTGCACATATGGTATTTTGGCCCATTTTCTTTCTCTGGTGTGGTGATTTAGAGTCCCACGTGGTGGCCGCTGTTCTGTTATTCAACTTGTACTATGGCTAGGCAGTAGTACAGAAGAAGATCAAATGTTTTTCTTCAAAATGTCTGGATTAAACTTGTCCCAGTTTGAAAGAATGTACCCCAAAGGAGTGATAGGAGGGATATTTGATCCATGTGCACCATCAAGAAAGTAAGGAGGGAAAAAAGGGGGGTAAGGAAGAGACTTTGCCAGATGGGGTCTGTTAGAGCTTGCAGTCCCCAGGTAACGACGTAGGCCTCTCTGCCAAAGTATCAATCTGGATGTCTTCTTTCCAATTCATAGGAAGTGGGGGTGTGCACACTCCCTCGAACCTAATAGCCTCTCCTTTTTCTTTTTGCGTGCCAAGACAATTGTATCTGTTGGTATAATGACCTGGTTGTTTGGCACTGGCACTTGGGTAGCCGGCCACAATAAGGCAGGCACCTCCTAAACAAAGTTATCCAAGTCAGAATGTTTTCATAGAAAAAGATGATCTGATTTACCTAGATAGAAAAATCTGAGTCACGGCACCAAATGTCAGGGTGGCAGTCTGCTCTCAGTTCTTGTGTTCTTGGCCAAAAAATAAACATACACGCGAAAGTGTAAGGTCCAGCCTCTTGGTGGAATGTTATCCTAGTTCTTTGGCTCCTTGCTTGGAAAAAATATCACAAGCAAGGCTGTGTGATGGAGTGACCACAAGCAGGAAGCAGTTTCACACAAGCAATTTTTTATTGTAAAATTAAATGGGTCTATCTCCACCAGTGGAGAGAGACAGATTGACTCACTGACTGACTCTCTGTCTGCCTCTGAGAAGTCTTCAGTTGTTTCCTTTTATCGGCCTATTGTGGGGAAGGACTTTCAGGAGGTGTGGGATGTTACCAAATAATTATCAGGTGTTCTCAATTTGTATCTGCATATTCGAGCTCCTTCTCCAAAAGCCCTATAGTGGGGGGCGGGGAGATGAACTACAATGTACGTTTAAGCTAATGACATAATAATTAGCCTTAGTTTACTCTAAGTCACTTTCCAAATCCTATTATGCCTAGGTTGGGGAATTGCCATATTAGTCATGCATTCCCTCCTTCTCCAAGTGTAGCAATTGCTTGGGATAGGATTAAGGGTGGGGCAACACCAAAATGGAAAGCTTGCTCTTATCCTTCTTCTCAAGCGGAGCAATTGCTAAAGGCAGCACCAAAGCAGGGCACCTTTGTCTCTAGAAGAGCTCGAGATCCTAACTACCTACCTAGTACACACACACACACACAAACATGATCATTCAACAGTTTAACCAATGTTCTTGGAATCTTTCTAAAGATTTACTTTTTAAATACTTTCATATGATATAGTATTTTAGCCCGTTTCTTCTTCACTTAGCAAAATGTTGTAAACATTTCTCTATGTCAATAAAGATTTTATTATATTTTATTGTATATTTAAAATATCTGCATGGAAATAAGTTATGTGGATAAAATATTATTTTATATTTATATTTTAACACAACACTTTTAGACATCATAATAATTTGTGTTAATGTGATATAAAGAACATTCTAAAAACACCACATATTCTTAAAACAAATTGTTAATGACAATAAAATAGTGAATATTTCTGGAGAGCTTACTAAGAGCTAGCAACTGAGCCAAGTGCCTTGCACATGTTGCCTTGACTAATGGTCAGAAAACCTTAGGAAGCATGTACTATAATTAATCCCATTTTACAGACAAAGTAAGTGAGACTTAGAAATATTTAATGACTTGCCTAAAGTTAAATGCTATAAGTGGCAGAGACTGTAATTAAATTTAGGTTTATCTGGTTCTAGAAATTGTGCTGTTAATCATTTCAAATGCCTAAATATAATAAAATAGTTTGTATATAATTTAATTCTTTTGATAGCTTCTGTTGAATAGCTCTCAAGAAAAGTCATACTAATTTATAGTTTCCACTAAATGTCAATATGTTCAAAATCCTTATCAACACTGGTTTTATAGTTCTTTGTAATTGTCCTGCTAATTTGATGGCCCCAAACTGGTCTCTTTTTATTGTTTTAATTTGTAATTTGTAAGTTTATTGAGAGACTGTATATTTTTAAATTTTTATTTTAATAGATTTTTGGGTAATTGTTTTCTTACATGAATGAATTGTAGAGTGGATAAATCTAGGCTTTTAGTGTACCTGTTACCTGAATAGTGTACATTGTATCCAATAGGTGATTTTTCATCTCACACTGCTCACCCATTCTCCCTCTTCTGAGTTTCCAATATCCATTATGTTACTAGTATGACCACACATATCCATTGCTTAGCTCCTACTTATAAGTGAGAATATGCAGTGTTTGGATTTTTTTCCTGAGTTACTTCACATAGGATAATGGCCCCAGTTCCATCCAAGTTATCCAAAAGACATTTTTCATTTTTTATCATGGCTGAGTACACTGCTATAGTATAAATAGACCATATTTTGTTTATCTACTCATCAATTGATGGACACTTAGGTTGGTTCCATATCTTTGAAATTGTGAATTATGCTGCGATGAACATATGGGTGTAAATATCTTTTGTATAAAATTACTTATTTTCTTTTGGGTAGATCTCCACTAGTGGGATTGCTGGATCACATGGTAGATTTACTGTTAATTATTTCAGAAATCTCTATACTGTTTTCCATGGAGATTTTACTAGTTTAAATTTCCACCCACAATATATAAGCATCCTCTTTTCAGCACATCCACACGGGCATCTACTGGTGTTTTTTTTTTTTTTTTTTAACTATTTAATAATAGTCATTCTGACAGGTGTAAGGAGATATCTCATCATGGTTTTAATTTGCATTTCTCTGAATATTAGTGATGTGGATTATTTTTTTAGATGTTTGGTGTCCATTTGTTTCTTTTATCATGGCCTTTACTGAGTTTTCAATTAGGTAATTTGGTTTTTTCTTCCTGATTTGTTTGAGTTCCTTATAGATTCTAGATATTAGTCCTTAGTCAAATGTATAGCTTGTGAATATTTCTCTCATTCAGTATGTTGTTTCTTTACTCGCTGTTATTTCTTTTGCTGTGCAGAATATTTTTGTTTAATTAATTCCCATCTATTTGTTTTTGTTTTCTTTGACTGTGGTTTCTTAGTCATAATTTTTTGCTGAAACCAATGTTAAATATAGTTTTTCCTAGGTTTTCATCTAATAATTTTTAATGAGTTCAGGTCTTACATGTAAGTATGTAATCCATCTTTAGTTATTTTTTGTGTATGGTGAGACACAGAGATCAGTTTCATTTTTCTGCATGAAGCTATCCAATTTTCCCAGCACCATTTATTGAATTGGGTGTTTTTTGCCTGTATATGTTTTTGTCTCCTTTGTTGAAGATCAGTTGGTTATAGGTATTTGGCTTTATTTCTGGGTTCTCTATTTTGTTCCATTAATCAGGAGTCCTCAAACTACGGCTCACGGGGCCACATGCGGCCCGCCGAGGACATTTACCTGGCCCGCTGGGTGTTTTTGCCCCCACTGCCTGTCCTGCTTAGCAGCTATCTTGTCCCAAGCCCACAGTGCACATGCGTGGAATGTGCGCCACACTCTCCAGTGGCCCTCCAATGGTCTGAGGGACAGTGAACTGGCCCCCTGTTTAAAAATTTTGAGAACCCCTGGGCCTATGTGCTTGCTTTTATATTAGTACCATGCTGCTTTGGTTCCCATTGCTTTGTAGGATAATTTAAGTCTTGTAACCCAATGCCTCCAGATTTGTTCTTTTTGCTTAGAATTGCTTTGGCTGTTTGTGCTGTTTTTGCTTTCATATGAATTTTAGGGTTCTTTTTTTTTCTGATTCTATGAAAAATGACATTGGTATTTTGATAAGAATTGAATTGAATCTGTAGATTTCTTTGAGCAATATGAACATTTTAACAGTGTTGATTCTTCCAATCCATGATGCTTTTCTGTGTTTGTGTCATCTACATTTTTTTCATCTGTGTTTTGTAGTTCTCTTTGTAGATTTCTTTCATCTCCTTGGTTAAAACTATGCCAAGGTATTTTATATTTTTGCAGCCATTGGAAATGGTATTGAGTTCTTTACTGATCCTCAGCTTAGTTGGTATTAGTGTATAAAAAATGCTACTGATTTTGTACACTGATTTTCTATCTTGAGCCTTTACTTAATTCAAGTATCAGTTCTTGGAGTCTTTTGAAGGATTTGGTAGAGATTTCTAGGTATAAAATACATCATCAGCAAACAGAGATAGTTTGACTTTTTCTTTTCCAATTCAGAAGCCCTTAATTTCTTTCCCTGCCTGATTTATCTGACTAGGACTCCCAGCACTATGTGGAATAGAACTGGCGACAGTGGGCATCCTTGTTCAAGTTCTTAGGGAGAATGATTTCAACTTTTCTCCATTCAGTATGATTTTGGTTATGGTTTTGTTATGTATAGCTTTTATTATTTTAAGCTATGTTCCTTCTATGCCTAGTATGTTGAGGGGTTTTATATTAAAATGATTTATATATTGTTGAATGCTTTTTCTATATCTATTGAGATGGTCATATGGGTTTTATTTTTAATTCTATTTATGTGAGGAATCACATTATTGATTTGCAAATATCAACCCATTCTTACATTCTTGGGATGAAGCACACTTGATCATGCTAAATTATCATTTTGATGTGTTTTTGGATTTTGTTTGCTAGTATTTTGTTGAGAATTTTTGCATTTATGATAATGAAGGATATTGGTTTGTAATTATCTTTTTTGTTTGCTTTGTCCATTTCTGTCTTTGTTATCAGGGTGACACTGGTTTGGAGAATGAGTTGGGGAGACTCCCCCATTCTCAATCTTTCAGAACAGTTACAGTAGGATTGGTACCAGTTCTTCTTGGTAGATCTGAAAGAATTCAATTTTGAATCCATCAAGACCTTGGATTTTCATTGTTGAAATTTTTTAATTCCTGAATCTATCTTATAGCTCATTATTGATCTGTTCAAGATTTCAATTTCTTTCTGATTCAAGATTGGGAGGTGGTGTGTGTCTGGAAATTTATTCGCTCTCCCTATATTTTTTAATTTGTGTGCATATAGGTGTAGACTCAGATGATCTTTTGTGGTTCTGTGGTGTCTTTTGTAATGTCTTCTTTTTCATTTCTGTTTTCCCCTTGGTGGGGTAGATGATGTGAGGGAGCTTCTTTTCCCTTTGTGATTGAGCTTATTGGAATCTTTTTTCTTCCTTTCTTGGTTAATATAATTAGTAGTTTACCAATTTTTTTTTGTATTCTCAAAGAATCAGCATTTTATTTCCTTCATTCATTGTACTTTTTTGGTTTTGATGTCATTTAATTCTGTTCTGATCTTTGAAATGTCTTGTCTTCTGCTAGCTCTGGGTTTGGTTTGTTCTTGCTTTTCTGGCTCCTTGAAGTGTCTGTTAGGTTGTTAATTCATGATATTTTTGTCTTTTTGTTGTGGGCCTTTGTGCTATATAGTTCCCCCTTAGCACTTCTCTTTTTATTTTTGATTATTATGAGCAGCACATGAAAGTTGTATATCTTTATAGTGTACATGTGATGTATTGATACAGACACACAATATGAATTAATCAAATAAGGGTAATTGGGGTATCCATCGCCTCAGACATTAATCAGTTCTTTGTGTTAGGAACATTCCAATTCCACTCTTTTAGTTATTTTGAAGTATATCCTTATGTTGATTATAGTGACTTTGTTGTGATACCAAATATTATGCATTCTATATAACTATCTAAGTATATTTTTGCACCCATTAATCATTTCCACTTTATCCCCCCCCTTTCCTTCTACACTTACCAGCCTCTGGTAACCAACATTCTACTTTCTACCTGCCTGAGATCAGTCATTTTTAATATCTAAATCCCAAGTACAAGTGACAGAACATAATATTTGTCTTTTTGTACTTGGCTTCCTTCATGTTACTTAATGTTCTGCAGTTCCATTCATGTTATTTCAAATGGCAGGATTTCATTCTTTTTGTGGCTTTATAATAATCACTATGTATAGGTATCAAAATTGCATTATCTATTCAGCTGTTGATGAATACTTAGGTGGATTCCAAATTTGGCTAATGTGTATAGTGGTGCAATAAACATGGGAGTGGGGATATAATTTCCATATAATGAATTCCCATGTTTTGAATATATATGTAGTAGTAGAATTGCTCAGTCATATGGTAATTTTATGTTTAGTTTGATGGCAAACCTCCATACTGTTCTCCATAGTGGTTGCACTAAGATACATCACTATCAACTGTGTGTCTGAGTTTCCCTTTCTTCACATCCTCACCAGCATTCATGATTGCATATCTTTTTGATAAATGCCATTTAAAATGGGGCGAGATGATAACTCATTGTAGTTTTGAATTGTATTTCTCTGATGACTAATAATGTTGAGAATTTTGTCATAAACCTGTTGGACATTTGTATGTCTTATTTTGAGAAATGTCTATTGAGATCCTTTGCCCATTTTAAATCAGATTATTTAATTATTCCTATTGAATTTTTGGAGCTCCTTATGTATTCTAGTTATTAATTCCTTGTCAGATGGGTAGTTTGGGAATATTTTCTCCCATTATATATAATAGGGTTCTCTCTCATTTTTGTTTGTTTCCTTTGCTATGAAGAAGCTTTCTAGCTTGATGTGATACCATTTGTCTAATTTTGCATTGGTTGCCTGTGCTTTGGGTGCATAACTCAAGAAGTCCTTGACCAGACTAAAGTCTCAAGTATTTTGCCAATGTTTTCTGTTCATAGTTTCTTTGCTTCAGGTATGAGATTTAATTCTTTAATCTATTTTTATTTGATTATGTCAAGAAATAAATATCTAGATTTATTCTTCTGCATATGGATATCTGGTTTTTCCAGCACCATTTGTTGAATAGACTATCCTTTCACCACTATATGTTCTTGGCATCTTTGTCAAAGATAAGGTCACTAGTGATTTGTGGATTTATTTCTGGGTTCTCTATTCTGTTCCATTGGTCTATGTTTCTGTTTTATTCCAGTATGATGCTATTTTGGTTACCACAGCTCAGCAGTATTAATTGAAGTCAGGTACTGTGATTCCTTTTGTTTTCTTCATTTTGCTAAGGATGGCTTTGGATACTCTGGGTCTTTTGTTGTTTCATATATTAGGATCAAATTTTCTATTTCTGTTAATATTTTGATGGGAGTTGCATTGAATGTGTAGATTGCTAGGGAAAAATGGACATTTAAAAATATTGACTACTGCATTCGATGAGCATGGGATATCTTTCTATTTATTTGTTTTTGTTTTTCTTTAATTTCTTTCATCAATGCTTTATGGTATTCATTGTAGAGAGCTTTCAATCTTTTGCTCAAGTTTATTCCTAGGTGTATTATTAGTGGCTATTGTAAATGGGATTATTTTCTTGTTCTCTTTTTCAGATTGTTTACTGTTGGCTTATAGAAATGCTACTGATTTTGTATGTTCATTTTGTATACTGCAACCTTAGTGAATTTATTTATCACTTGCACTGTTTTTTCTGGAGTTTTTAGATTTCTGTAGATATAAAATTATATTGTTTGCAAAGAAGGGAAATTTTACTTCTTTTCCAACTGGATACAACTTATTTCTTTGTCTGTCTGATTGCTCCAGCTAGAATTTTCAGCACTGTGTTGAATAGCAGTGGTGAGAGTGGGCATTCTTGTTTTGTTCCAGATCTTAGAGGAAAGGTTTTCAGTTTTTCTCCATTCATTATAATAGTAGCTGTGGTTTTGGCATATATGCGTTTTATTGTGTTGAAGTAAGTTCATTCTTTACTTAGTTTTTTCAGCATTTTTTATGATGAATGGATGTTGAATGTTATTGAATGTTTCTTTTTACCATCAATTGAAAAGATTATATGGTTTTTGTACCTTATTCTGTTGATATAATGTATTATACTGATTGATTTGTGTATGTGAGCTATCCTTGAATTCCTTGGATGAATAGCACTTGATTATGAGGAATATTTTTTTAATGTGTTGTGGAATTCTCCTTGCAAGTATTTTGTTGAGAATTATTACCTCTATATTCATAAGATATATTGGCCTATAGTTTTCCTTATTTTATTGTTCCTTTGGTTTTGGTATCAGGGTGATGAGGCCTTTTATTTATTTTTATTTTTTTAAGTTTTAATTTCAGAATATTACAGGTGAAAAAATGATTGGGTACAAAATTATTTTTGTATCCTGTTTATCCACCAGACAATGTGCATTAAACTCATTAGGTGGGATGTTACCCATCCACTTCTCTCCCTTCCACCTGCTTGATTTCCAGTGACTGTTATTTCCATATGTTCACATAGGTGTTCATTGGCTAGATCTAATTTAATGATGAGTACATGTGGTGTTTGTTTTTTAATTCTTGTGATACTTCACTTAGAAGAATGGTCCCCAGCTCCACCCAGGTTAATATAATGGGTAGTAGTTCACCATATTTTTATGGCTGAGTATTCCATGACATAAATATACCATGTTTTATTAATTCACTCATGTATTGATGGGTACTTGGGTTGTGTTCACATCTTTGCAATTGTGAATGCGCTGCTATAAAATGAGTTTGGGAGTATCCCCTCTTCAATTTTTTAAAAAAAGAATTTAAATAAGATTGGTATTAATATTTTTAATGTTTGGTGGAATTCAATAGTGAAGCTATGGGTTCATGGCTTATCTATGAAGGGAGACATTTTATTACTCCTTCTATCTTATTACTTGTTATTGTTTTATTCATATTTTATCATTCTTTCTGGTCCAATATTGGTAGGTTGTATATGTCTAGGAATTTATCAGTTTCTTCTATATTTTCCAATTTGTTGGCATATAATTGCTCACAATAGTCTCCAATGATACTTTGAATTTCTGCAATGTCAGTTGAAATGATTACTTTTTCATCTCTAATCTTATTTATTCATGTTTGGTACTTTTTGCTTTTTTCTTAGTCTAGCTAAGATCAATTTTGTTTATTTTTTTTAAACTTTTTGTTTTGATGAACTTTTATCTTGCTTTTTGGTTTCAATTTCATTTATTTGTCCTCTGAACATTTTTATTTATTTTCTTCTAATATTTTGTTTTGATTTGCTATGTTTTTCTGTTCTCTGAGATGAATCATTAGGTTGTTCAAAGCTTTTCTACTTTTTTGCTTTAGGTAGTTATTGCTATAAAATGTTCTATTATTGCTTTTGCTGAATTTCATATGCTAAGTGTTGATTTTAATTTCCATTTATTTTATTTTAGAATATTATGGGGGTACAAATGCTCTGGTTACATATATTGCCTTTGCACCACCAGAGTCAGAGCTACAAGCAAGTCCATCTCCCAGAAAATGTGTACCAGACCCATTAGGTGTGAACTTACCCATCCCCTTCTCCCTCTTCCCACCGGCCCAATACCCTATGAATGTTATCTGCACATAAGTGTTTATCAATTAGTGACAATTTAATGGTGAATACATGTGCTGCTTATTTTTCCATTATCGTGATACTATAGATCAAAGAATGGCCTCCAGCTCATCTAGGATAATACAAAAGTTATACATTTTCTATTATTTTCTATGGCTGAGTAATACTCCATACTATACATATATCACATTTTACTAATCCACTAATGTATTGATGGGCCCTTGAGTTGTGTCCACATGTTTGAATATGTGAATTGTGCTGCTATAAACATTCAAGTGTAGATGTATTTATTATAGATT
Source organism: Mirza zaza (assembly GCA_008750895.1). Classification (NCBI taxonomy): domain Eukaryota; kingdom Metazoa; phylum Chordata; class Mammalia; order Primates; family Cheirogaleidae; genus Mirza; species Mirza zaza. The sequence continues at coordinate 42,248 of VSMD01085067.1, forward strand.
TTTTTCCTTTGGGTAAATCCCTAGGAGTACGATTGCTGTATCATACATTTACTTTTAGTTCTTTGAGGTATCTATCTATTACTTTATATAGAGGTAGTATTCATTTGCAGTCCCACCAGCAGTGCATGAATGTTCCTATCTCTCCACATCTATGCTAACATTTGTTGTTTGGTACTTTTTAATAAAGGCCATTTTCACTGGAGTTAAGTGATATCTCATTGTGGTTTTGATTTGCATTTCCCTGATGATTAGAGATGTTGAGAATTTTGTCATATTTTTGTTGGACATTAGTTTATCATAGTTTGAAAAGTTTCTGTTGATGTCCTTTCCTCACTTTTTAATTGGGTTGTTTAATTTTTTGCTTATTTGCTTGAGTTCTTTATATATTCTAGTTACCAGCCCTTAGTCAGATGTGTAGCATTCGAATATTTTCTCACATTCAGTATTATGCCTATTTGCTCTATTGATTGTCTCTTTGGCTGGGCAGAATATTTTCAATTTGATCAGGTCCCATTTACTTATGTTTGTTGTTGCTGTGAGACCCTCTTCTGATCTTCATCATAAATTCTTTGACTAGGCTTATGTATATTAGAGTTTTTCTAACATTTTCTTCTAGAATTCTTTTTTTTTACATTTTTATTTCATTTTAAGATAATATGAAAGTATGAATATTTTGATTGCATTTTATATCTTTGCCTCTCCTTAGCAAAGGTTAGAGGTATGCCCTTCCCCTCCACAATGTTCACCACATCCCTCACATGTGGGTCTACCCTCCAACCCCCAAATCTCTGGCGAACACCACCACCATTTGAGCACCATAGTGTTAATTAGTCAGTACCAATTTGATGGTGAGTACATGTGGAGCACATTTTTCTGATCTTGTGTCAACTCACTTCAGATAATTGGCTTAAGCTTGATCCAGGATAATATAAATGGTGCTAGCTCACAGAGGAAAGAATCCCAGAGCTCAAACATTATGCCTATGTGATAAACAAATCAGAGGAATAAAGGGAACACACAAATAAGAGATGAGAACAAAGCTTACAAGAAGTGTGGGATTATGTAAATAAGCAGAATCTCAGATTGATCAAGATCCCAGAAGGGGAAGAGGAACATTCACAAGGCCTGGAAAACTTATTTCACAGAATACTGGCCAGAAATCTTGATATCAGGATACAAGAAGGACACAGAATTCCTGGGAGACTCAACATGAAAAGCAATCACCCCATCACATGGCTATTAGGCTGACCAAAGTAAATGCAAAAGAACCAATTCTCTGTGCAGTGAGATGAAAACAACAAATAACCTATAAAGGAAAGCCTATCAGACTAACATCAGACTTCTCATCTGAAACCTTACAAGCCATGAGAGATTGGGTGCCTATCCTTAATCTTCTAAAACAGAATTATTTTATTAATAGTTTCATGTCTTTTATTTAATGTGATATTCATCATGACTTGATTTTTGTGAGTGGTGAGAGATTCATATCCTGTTTTATTCTTCTACATGTGGCTATCCAATTTTTTTCAGCACCATTTATCAAATAGGGATCACTTTCCCCAACGTATGTTTTTGTTTTCTTTATCAAAGATCAGATCAAAATATGAGGGTGGTTTTATATCTGTGTTCTCTGTTCTGATCTATTGGTCTATGTCTCTGTTATTTTGCCAGTACCATGTAGTTTTGGGTACTATAGACTTGTAATATATATATAGCTTAAAGTCTTGTAAATTGATGCTTTCCAATTTGTTCTTTTTGCTAATGGTAGGTTTAGCTATTTGGGATCGTCACTGTTTCCATAACTCTTAGATATTTCTCTTTGAAGTTATTTTCTTGATCATGTACATGTGTTTATTATTAGTTTTTTTTTTTTTTTCTGTTTTTACTCTGCATTTTCAAATAGCCTGTCTTCAAGCTCATTAATTCTTTCTTCTGCCTGGTCAATTATGCTGTTGAAAGACTCTGATGCATTTCTGTTTGTCAATTAAATTCTTTAGCTCCAGATTTTTGCTTCATTTTTTTTTATTATTTCAATTTCTTTGACAAATTTCTCTAATAGGCTTCTGATTTCCTTCTCTGGTTTTCTTGAAGATCACTGAGCTACTTCAGGTCAGATAGCTTGAATTCTTTTTCTGAAAGCTCACATAGCTCCATCACTCCAGGATTGGTCACTGGTACCTTATTTGGTTCATTTGGTGAGGTCATATTTTCTTAGATGTTCTATTTGTTTCTGAATGTTCATCTGTGTCTGAGTGTTAAAAACTTGGGTATTTATTTTAATCTTCAAAGTCTGGGTTTGTCTGAACCCATCCATTCTTAGAAGGCTTTCCAGATATTCAAAGGGACTTTTGTGTTATGATCTAAGTCTTTGTCACTGAAGCCATATCAGCACTGGAGTGACTCAAGACAGCAATGTTGTGACTCTTGAAGATTCCTTGTGACACTGTCTTTTTGGAGTTGGATAAGAAAAGTAGGAAGTCAGTGGATTACCAAGGGAAAATCTCTCACTCCCTTCCCTCACTCTCTGTGCTGAGCTGCTGTAGTTGGGGAAGGATTCACGTGAAAACTACCTTATGGAAAGCAGTGCCAGCTCCCACTTGAAGCCAGCCCAACCTCACTCAAAGCCCATTGTAACTCTTGCCTGGTTACCTCTGCTTTTTTTCAAAGCCAAGTGCTTTATAGTCATCATGTGGTGATTCTTGCAAGGACTGGGTAATTACCTTTAAAACAGCATGTTTTCTTTTGGCCCAGAGCAGGTTTAGAAATGCTGTCCACCAACTAAGGCCTGGACTCAAGAACCTTATGAGTCTTCTTGGATATTTATTTTACTGTTTCTAAGCTGGTACTCATGTTACAAAACAAAGTCCTCTTTGTTCTTTTATTTCTTTTCTCTAAGTGGAAGTAGTCTCTCCCTGTACTGAACTGCCTGGAGTTGAAGAATGGGTCATATAGACTCTGTCTTATTCCCAACTGCTGGTGTGTTACTGGTTCTTGTGCACATAATCCACTTCCTCTGAGCCAGCATAGCTGAGGTGTTTATCCAAGGACTACAGCTTTTGTGTCCCAACTGCCTTAAAAATTTATTCCAGGTCCCAGGATGCTTTTTGTGAACAAATGGTGGGGCTAGCCAGATGTTGGGTTTCTCATCATAAGATTTCCCTCTTGCAGGGTGTTCTAAAGGCTCTCTCCCTGGATATCAGGAGAATTATGTCCTGTGATGTGTTCTGCTGTGCCAGTGCTGATCCAGGTTTCAATGCAAAGTCCAACAGTCCTTTTAATCTCTCTCCCTCAGGCACACTAATTCTCTCTCAACTTATCATGTTTGGCAGCACTGCTGGGGAATGTAGTAGGAGTTGCATAGGCAATGCAAAAATTGTCTCTTCTACTGTCTTCAGTGCCTTTTTCCTTGATATAATGTTAAAAACATGTACTGTGATCACTCACCTGAATTTTGGTTCTTCTAAAGGTGTTTACTTGGGTGGATAGTTGTTGAATTGGATGTTTTTGCAGATGTCCAATCAGTGGATGTTTCTATTTGGACATCTCGGTCTGCCCGCTCCACTCCCTTAGCATTTCTTTTTCTGTACCCTCGAGATTTTAATAACTTGTGTCATTATTATTGTTTTATTTAAGCATATTATGGGGGTACAAGTGTTAAGGTTACTTATATTGCCTATGCCCCCTCCCCCCTCGAGTAAGAGCTTCAAGCATGTCCATCCCCCAAATGTTGCACATCTTATTCGTTGTGGTTGTATACACCCATCCCCTCCTCCCCCCTCCCACCCTCCCAACACCCGATAAATGTTACTCCTATATGTTCACTTAGGTGTTGATCCATTAATACCAATTTTCTGGCAAGTACATGTGGTGCTGGTTTTTCCATTCTTGAGATACTTCCCTTAGTATAATGGGTTCCAGCTGTATCCAGGAATATACAAGAAGTGATATATCACCATTGTTTCTTAAAGCTGAGTAGTATTCCATGATATACATATATATTTTATTAATCCACTCATGAATTGATGGGCACTTAGGTTGTTTCCATAGCTTTGCAATTGTGAATTGTGCTGCTATAAACATTTGAGTGCAGGTATCTTTTTCATAAAGTGACTTTGATCTTTTGGGTAGATACCCAGTGGTGGAACTGCTGGATCAAATGGTAGATCTACTTGTATCGATTTGAGGTATCTCCATATTGCTTTCCACAGAGGTTGAACTAGTTTGCAGTCCCACCAGCAGTGTAGGAGTGTTCCTCTCTCTCCGCATCCACGCCAGCATTTGTTGTTCGGGGTATTTTTAATAAAGGCCATTCTTACTGGAATTAAGTGATATCTCATTGTGGTTTTGATTTGCATTTCCCTGATGATTAGAGATGTTGAACATTTTTTCATATGTTTGTGAGCGATTATTCTGTCTTCTTTAGAAAAGTTTCTGTTCATGTCCTTTGCCCATTTTTTGATAGGGTTGTTTGATTTTTTTCTTGCTAATTTTCCTGAGTTCTAAATAGATTCTAGTTATCAGCCCTTTATCAGATGTGTAGCTTGCAAAAATTTTCTCCCATTCTGTGGGTTGTCTGTTTCCTTCCTTGACAGTTTCTTTGGCTGTGTAGAAGCTTTTTAATTTCATTAGGTCCGATTTGTTCATTTTTGTTGCTGCTGTGATTGCCTTTGGGGTCTTCTTCATAAATTCTTTGCCTAGGCCAATGTCTAGAGGAGTATTTCCAACATTTTCCTCTAGAATTCTAATAGTTTCACAACTAAGGTTCAAGTCTGTTGCCCACCATGAGTTGATTTTTGTGAGAGGTGAAAGGTGTGGGCCTTGTTTCAGTCTTCTACATGTGGCTATCCAGTTTTCCCAGCACCATTTATTGAATAAGGCTTCTTTTCCCCAATGTATGTTTTTATCTGCTTTGTCGAAGATCAGTTGGCTATATGAGGATGGTTTTATATCTGGGTATTATGTTGTGTTCCACTGGTCAATGTCCTTGTTCTTGTGCCAGTAAAAAGATGTTTTAGTGACTATAGCCTTGCAGTATAGTTTGAATTCTGGTAAATTGATACTTCCTATTTTGTTTTTATTTCCTAGGATTGGTTTTACTATATGGGGTCTTCTCTGGTTCCATAAGAAACATAAAATTATTTTTTCTATATCTGTGAAAAATGATGATGGTTTTTTGATAGGGATTGCTTTGACTCTGTAGGTGACTTTGGGAAGTATAGACATTATAACATGTTGATTCTGCTGACCCATGAGCATGGTATATTCTGCCATCTGTTTTCATCCTCTGCTATTTCCTTCTTCATTGTTTCATTGTTCTCCCTGTAGAGGTCTTTTACCTCCTTAGTTAAATATATTCCAAGGTACTTTATTTTCTTTGTTGCTATTTTGAAGGGAATTGAGTCTTTGATTTGGTTATCACTTTTACTGTTGTTGGCGTATATAAATGCCTCTGATTTCTGTGTATTGATTTTGTATAATGAGACTTTACCAAATTCATTTATCAGATCAAGGTGTCTCTTGGTTGAATCCTTGAGGTTTTCTAGGTATAATATCATGTCATCAGCAAAGAGTGAGAGTTTTATCTCTTCTGCTCCTATTTGGACACCCTTAATTCCGCTCTATTTTCTGATTGTTGTAGCAAGGACTTCCAGCACTATGTTGAACAGAAGTGGAGATAGTGAGCAACCTTGTCTTCTTCCAGTTATAAGTGAAAATGCTTTCAATTTTTCCCCATTCAGTATGATATTGGCTGTGGGTTTGTCATATATGGTTTGTATCGTTTTTAGGTAAGCCACGCCTATGCCTATTTTGTTGTGCATTCTCATAAAAAATGGGTGTTGAATTTTGTCAAATGCTTTCTCTGCATCTATTGAGAGGATCATATGGTCTTTGTTTTTGCTTCTGTTTATATGGTGAATTACATTTATAGATTTGCGTATGTTGAACCATCCCTGGGATGAAGCCCCACTTGGTTGTGATGGATTATTTTCTTGACAAGCATCTGGATTCAATTGGCTAGGATTTTGTTGAGAATTTTTGCATCTATATTCATAACGGATATTGGTCTGTAGTTTTCTTTTTTTGTTTCATCCTTTCCTGGTTTTGGTATCAGGGTTATATTCACTTCAAAGAATGTGTGGGGGAGACTTCCATCGTTCTCGATGTTGTGGAATAATTTCTGCAGTATAGGCACCAGTTCTTCTTTGTAGGTGTGGTAAAATTCGGGTGTGAAACCATCTGGTCCAGGACTTTTCTTTTTAGGAAGGTTTTTTTTTTTGTTTGTTTGTTTGTTTTTTTTTTTTTTATTTCTTTTTTTTTTAATTATTTTTTTTTTTATTTCGGCATATGATGGGGATACAGATTTTAAGGTTTCAATAACTGCCCTTTCCCCCCTCCCCCCACAAGTCTGAGTCTCCAGGATAACCATCCCCCAGACGGTGCACTTTTAGGAAGGTTTTTTATTGCTTTTTCAATTTCAGTACTTGATATTGTTCTGTTCAGGAATTCTATTTCTTCCTGGTTGAGCGTAGGGAGGCTGTGTGTTTCCAAGAAATTGTCCATTTCCTCTACATTTTCCAATTTGTGTGCAAAGAGGCCAGTGGCAAGGACACCATCTACTGCCTGAGAAACAAAACAAGGCGTGGGAATATCCAAACAAAAACCTAAGGGAAAGAAGCCACCACTGATCGACATGGGAAGAAGTCAGTGAAGGAACTCCATAAATCTGAAGAACCAAACGGAAATCACACCCCCAAAGAAGAGCACCAACTCCTTAGAAATGGACACCAACCAAAATCAGGCAACCACAATGACAGAAGAGGAATTATGAATGTGGATCATAAGAAAATTCAATGACCTGCAAGAACAGCTCAATAACCAACACAAAGAAACCACAAAAAGCCTCCAGGACCTAGAAAAAAGTTCACTAAAGAAATCGATACAATGAAGAAAAGTTTAACCGAACTCCTGGAAATGAAGAATCAATTCAGGGAACTACAAAATTCAGTGGAAAGCCTCAAGAACAGGATAGATAAAACAGAAGAAAGAATCTCAGAGATTGAAGATAACACCTTCCAATTAAATAAATCAGTCACAGAGATAGAGCAGAAAAACAAAAGAGCAAAGCCTACAAGAGATGTGGGATTATGTGAAGAAACCTAATGTGAGGGTAATAGGGTTACAGAAGGGGAAGAAGACAACACCCAAGGGTTGGACAAGCTATTTGAAGATATAATAGAGGAAAATTTCGCAGGTCTTACTCAAAATCTCGATATACAAGTTCAAGAAGCTCAGAGGACTCCTGGGAGATTCAATGCAAACAAGAAGACGTCACAACATGCAGTCATCAGACTGACCAAAATATCAACTAAAGAGGCCCTTCTAAGAGCTGTAAGATGAAAGAAGCAAGTAACATACAAGGGAAAGCCAATTCTAATAACACCACACTTCTCTACTGAGACTTTACAAGCAAAGAGAGACTGGGGCCCCATTCTCACTCTTCTGAATCAGAACAATGCCCAGCCTAGAATCTTATTCCCTGCAAAACTAAGTTTTGTATATGAAGGAGAAATCAAGACATTCTCAGATAAGCAAAGATTGAGGGAATTCACTAAGACAAGACCAGCCCTTCAAGAAGTACTCAAAACAGTGTTTTGAGTACTGTATTTTGAGTATTGGATCAGCGTTTTGAGTATTGGATCAGCACAATAAACACTCATGAATGTAAATATACTTAAAGGTAAAGATCAAAGCCCAGACTACAATGGCTCAAGAGAGAAAACAAAGCAACAAAGTTAAACTCAACATAATGAACAGAAATCTACCCCACCTATCAGTTATCTCAATAAATGTGAATGGCTTGAACTTCCCACTCAAGAGACAAAGGCTGGCCAAATGGATAAAAAAAAAAACACAAGCCAAGTATCTGCTGCCTTCAGGAAACACATCTAACCTGCAAGGATGCAATTAGACTAACGGTAAAGGGTGGAGAATGATATTTCAGGAAAATGGAAGCCAAAAGAAAGCTGGCATGGCAGTGCTGATTACAGATAACTTAGTTTTTAAATCAACAAAAGTAATAAAAGACAAAGAAGGTCACTATATAACGGTGACGGTTACAGTTCAACAAGAAGACGTAACAATTCTAAATATATATGCACCCAACCTTGGTGCACCCAGATTCATAAAGCAAACTCTACTTGATCTAAACAAATAGATAAACTACAACACCATAATAGTTGGAGATTTTAACACCCCACTGACAGCACAGGACAGATCCTCCAAACAGAAAATCAACAAAGGATTTAAACAGAACCCTAGAACAAATGGGCCTGACTGACATTTACAGGACATTCTACCCCCAAACCACTGAATATACATTCTTCTCATCAGCTTATGGGTCATTCTCTAAGATTGACCATATCCTAGAGCACAAAGCATGTCTCAGACAATTTAAAAAAATAGAAATTATACCATGTATCTTTTCAGACCACAATGGAATAAATGTAGAAATCAATCCTAACAGAAGTCCTCATTTCTACACAAAGTCATGGAAACTATATAACCTTCTGCTGAATGATCACTTCATAAATGAGGAAATCAAGATGGAAATCAAAAGATTCTTTGAACTAAACGACAAAAGTGACACAAGTTACCAAAACCTATGGGACAAAGCTAAAGCAGTCCTGAGAGGAAATTTTATTTCCATAAATGCCTATATCCAAAAGTTGAAAAGATCACTAATAGACAACCTAAAGAATCATCTCAAAGAGCTGGAAAAAGAATAACAGACCAACACCAAACCCAGCAGAAGAAGTGAAATCGTTAACATCAAATCAGAACTAAATGAAATTGACAACAGGGAAACTATATGGAAGATTAATAAAACAAAAAGTTGGTTCTTTGAAAAAATAAAATTGACACACCATTGGCTAGACTAACAAAAAGCAAAAAAGAAAAATCTCTAATAAGCTCCATCAGGAACAATAAAGGAGAAATTACAACTGATACCACAGAGATACAAGATATAATTTATGAACTTGTGTCATTATTGTTAGTCATTTCAAAACTTTTAAAATTTCCATCTTAATTTCATCATTGACCCAAAGAACATCAACAGCTGGTTATTTTAATTTCCATGTATTTTTAAATTTGAGAATTCCTCTTTGAATTGATTTCTAGTTTTATTCTACTGTTGTCTGAGAAAATGCTTGGTATGATTCCAATTTTTAAACATTTGTTTAGACTAGTTTTGTGGCCTAATATACATTGTATCTTGTAAAATCTTCCACAAGCTAATAAGAAGAGTGCATATTCTTCAATTTTGGTGTAGAATGACCTGTATATGTTTGCCAGTTCCATTTGTTCTACATTCCTGTTAAATTCCAGTGTTTCTTTGTTGTTTTGCTGCCTCGATATGCAATCTCTCAGAACTAATGTATTTCTGTTGTTTCCTTTCTTATTGCTGGTAGTATTAGATGAATCTGAGAGCTTCGATGTTAGGTATGTATACATTTAAGATTATTTTATCTTCTGTTTAATCAATCCCTTTATCATTACATAATGACCTTATTTGTTTGTTTGTTTTTACTGCTGTTGATTTAAAATCTTTTTTTTTTTATCTGATATGAGAATAGCTATTACTGCTTGTTTTGGTTTCCACTTGGTTGGACCATCTTTTTCCATCCCTTTACCTTGAGTCTGTAATATTTTTTGCCAGGAAGTAGATCACTGGAGACAGAAGATATTTAGGGTTTCTTTCTTTTCTTTTCTTTTCTTTTCTTTTCTTTTCTTTTCTTTTCTTTTCTTTTCTTTTCTTTTCTTTTCTTTTCTTTTCTTTTCTTTTCTTTTCTTTTCTTTCGGAATCACTCTGTCTCATGATCATCAGCCACTGCAGCCTCAAATTCCTGGTCTCCAGTGATTCTCTTGCCTAGTTTCCAGAGTAGCTAAGACTACAGGTACACATTACCATGCCTGGCTAATTTTTGAAAATAAGTTTTGTATAGATGGGTTCTCACTATGTTTTTCAAACTGTTCTTGAACTCCTGGCCTCAAAAAGTCCTCCCACTTTAGCCCCTCAAAGTGCTGGTATTACAGGCATGAGCCAAGACACTCAGTCTGGGTTGTTTTCCTATATCCATTATGACAATATGGATAAAGTATCTTTTAAGTGGGATGTTTAGACCATTTACATTTAATGTTAATATTGACATATGAGAGACTTTTCTAGACATTACATTGATTATTACTTGGTTGCTTTATGTTTTCCCTTGTCTTACTTTATTATAAAACCTGTGAGAGTTTTTAATTTGGGGTATTTTTATATTGGTGAATATCCACCTTCTGTTACAATGTTTAAAAATTTTTTCAGCATTTTTTGAAGGGCCAGTTTTGTGGTGAAAACTTTCTTCAGCATTTGCTTGTCTGGGAAAGACTTCATTTTTCCTTCTTTTATGAAACTCAGTTTTGCATAATACAAAATTATTTGCTGTCAGTTATTCTAATTAAGATGGAACCCAAATCCCTAAAGTTTCTTTTGAGAAGTCTCCTTTAGTCTGATGAATGTTTCTTTGTAAATTACTTGATGCTTTTGTCTCATAGCTCATAGGATTTTCTGCTTAATGTTGACTTTGGCGATTTTGATGACTATGTGTGTTGGTGATGTCCCTTGATGTCCCTTTTGCAATGAATGTTCCAGGAGTCCATTGAGCTTCTTTGATATAGATGTCTAAATTTCTAATAAAACCAGGGAAGTTTTCCTCTATTATTCCCTTAAATGGATTGTCCATGCTTTTGTGCTTTTTCTTCTTATCCTGTAGAGATACCTATGATTCTTATGTTTGGGCATTTTACATAATCCCATATTTCTTGAAGAAATTATTCGGTTATTTTGATTTTTTCTTTATTTTTTACTAAATGTGTTAATTTGAAATTGTTGTCTTCAAACTCTGAAATTCTTTCTTCTACTTGGTCTAGTCCGGTGTTAAAACTTTCCACTGTATTTTCTAATTCCCTACATGACTCTTTCATTTCCAGAAGTTGTGTTATTTTTTAAAATATCTATCTATTTGGTCTTTTTTAATTCATTTATGTCATATTTTTTGTTTGTTTCTTTGTATTGGTTTTCAACTTTTTCATGGATCCCATTGACCTTACTTGCCATCTATGTTTTGAATTTCATATCTGACATGTCAAAAATTTCATTCTGGTTGGAATCCATTGCTGGGCAGCTAGTGTGATCCTTGGGAAGTGTTGAAACAGCCTGGTTTTTCATAATCCCAGGGTTTTTATGTGCATTTCCTCTCATCTGGAACCTCTTCCTTCAGCTCAAAACAGATAGTTTTGCAGTTTGCCTATTCTCCTCTACCAGGAACTCTGCTTTTTTTGTGTAGAAAAGGTAAGGTATACTACCTTTGGCTCATGTATATAAGTATGCACTGTGAAATTGTTTACAATTTGGGTAGGCTGGACCTCAAAACACTGGGAAAGAGTTCAGGTGCTAAAAGTGGTGGACTAGGTTAGAAAATCCCTAGTCCCAAGACTGTTGGATAGTGTGCTTAAGTTTTAGTGGGACCAAACTGAGATGGGCCTGGCATTCTTGCCCTTCAGCCTCCTTGAATTCAGGTGCTGGTTGTGATATAAAGAGGCAGGATGATCTCCTAGTATGGGAGAATGCTCAGGCAGAAGGGAGGGCGTACTGTGAGCATGCCACAAGACTGGCAGGCCCCTTTTGAGGATATTAACAAAGGCAGGCATCTGTGGTATATACAAACCACTCACACCTCTCTCTCTCTCAGCAGGGACAGCAGTCTCTGTCTTTCAGGGGCATCAGATTCCCAGCTTCCATCCTGTCCCCACTGCTTCAGAGGTGATGGAGGCAGCTCAAACCACTGTATTCAGGGCTACCAGAATGGTTGTGGACTAGGACTTAAATGCTCAGGTGGGGAGGACCATTGTGCCACAGATTTGTGTCCAGGTAGTGCATACTTATCTCAGTGAAGGCATGTAGGTAGGCCAAGGACTAATCACCATACCCTCCCTCAGTGGAGCTGGTAGTTTTGTCCTTGGGGTGCACTAAAGTACGCATATTCCCAGTTCCCTTTCTAGCTTGGCTGCACTAAAGGTGGTAGAGAAAGCTCAAACCTCTGTATGCTGAGCTTCCAGAGTAGCTGGGAGCTGCCACTAAAATCTCCAGTAGGGGAGGGGTAGTTGTGTCAGAGATTTGCCTCCAGGGAAGGTAGGCGTTTCCCAAAGGTGATAGGCAATTTGATTAGAATACTTCTAGCTCTGCCCTCCCTCAATGAGGCAGTAATTTTTGTACTTGGTGCACAAGAAAGCCCTTGCTGTGTGTGGCCTTTTAAAGGAAAAGGGGTGAGACCCAAATGCTATGGAAGCCAAGTAATAATAAGCACTCTATCAAAGATGGGGCAGCTGTTCCCAAAGGTCCTGGCTTAATCATTTCCTGTGGAACCCTTGCTGGCCCTAGGTGGAAACAGCCATGGCTACCTTGGCAACAGTGGGCAGGAGAGGAGAAGAAGAGGAGAAGAAAAGGATAAGGCTCCAAAGGAGGGGAATCTGGTGCTCTGGTACCTTTTGTCCTGAGGGGCCTTCTGGTATGCTTCACTCTAATCTCAGGTGGAAGTAGACTGCCCTGAATGCCCCAACTCAGGGAGACTTACAGTTCCTCTGGGATGCACCAGTCCCTGAAGGCTGCTGTGCTCCAAGTGAGTGCTAGAGAACACTGACTCTGGATATAGTAATCTAGTAATGTAGGGACCCAAGGGCTGAGCTTCTGCAGTCAGGACAGCTGCAAAAATCCTTCCTGTCCACGAAGGGAGGGGAATGATCTACTACCTTTGTGTGAACCCCGGGCATAGTGAGCAAAGTACTGAGGTGTACCTCCCTTGCCAGCCTATAACTGAACATCCCTTGACACACCCTTGCCAAAAGCTCATGTTTGGGAGAAGAGGCAGCTATGCCTGCAGCATTGGGTGGTTGAAGGAGTGGATATCACCATCTTCATGTCCCTTCCTGGGCTCCAATGCTGTTTCTGCTCTGCAGTGGTAGCACTCCCCCACCTTATGGGCTGCACTCTATACCCACATCTCCACTGGGAGGGGTGAAGACTAATTAGGATCATGAACCAGGGAAGCACACATTCTGCTTAGTTTTTTCCTAAAAATAATTTGTTGTACCTCCCAGTTCCCTTGTGTGAGCCCACCCTATGGTTCAGAACTCTGAGGATATCACTGTTCTTGTTTCTCCCTGTTCCTTTATGTTTGTCACAGTTCAAGCAGATGCTGGAAAATATTCACATGGGATCCAGTGACAAGGAGACCGAGGGGCTATGAATTCCTAGGGAGGATAGAGGTACTCTGTGGGTACATCAGCAGCATGGCACCTGTCCTTTCAATTCGTGTCTGTGATGGCGGAAGCAACCCCGAGAGGGGCCACAGCCAAGTGATCTGTTCTCAAGAAGCTCTCAGTTTATCAATAGCAGCAGAGTTTGGATCTGTAAGGGTAGAAAGGGTCTCTGACAGATTGGGAACTGGCAGACTGCCACAGGTATGAAGGGAGGCAAAGCAAATATTTCCGCCTACACTTTCCACCAGATTCCAAATCCTTCAGTGCTCAGTCTCTACTCAAATCTTGCTCCTTCCTGTTCTGCTTTGCAACTTCTTCCTGATCTCTGGTAAGAGTAAGTTCTGACAGCTTTCCCTTAGTATTCCACCTGGGTTGTGCTATTTCACCTGAGACGTTTTCTCTTTTGGGAATTATCTGGCTACCTTGTAATGTCTCTAGTTAGCCATCTTGCCCATTCCCTACTGAGATTTCTCAAATGTCCCTTTTGTAGTGTTGTGGTTAGGTGGGTGTATTTCTCCTTCATAAAACTTGCATAGCTGCATTTTCACACTTGTTTATATTAATATGTAATTAGTGTTTCCATCTCTTGATAAATTATTAATATAAACTCTGTGAGAGTGGGAATGGCATCTTCTTTGTTCACTGTTATATTTCCAGCACCTAGAATAGGCACAGAGTAAACATTAAATAAATATTTACAGTTGAATAAAGTTATTGATGTAACCTTTAAGATATGTAATGACTGCTTTAAGTTGTATTGTTACTGTGAGGTCCCCAAACCACTGTTTGTAAAAGCAAATAAAAATTCTTCAGAAACACCAGGTGGATGTCTTATCTAAAAACCAGTGTAACATATGTAAGGTGTCTAGCTCATCGAAAATCTTTCTTCTTTAATTTTTTTTTTATTTCAGAATATTATGGGGATACAATTGTTAAGGTTATATACATTGCCCTTTTCTCTCCTCCCCCTTCGAGGCTGAGCTTCAAGCGTGTTTATCCAATAGATGGTGTGCATCACACTCACTATGTATGTATATACCCATCCCCTCTTCCCTGCTCCCCCCTGCCCCACACGAGAAAAATGTTTTGTTTTTTTTTATTAACATTTTGGTTACATTTTATATCTTTGCCTCTCCCTAGGAAGGGTTAGAGGTATGCACTTCCCCACCACAATGTTCACCCCATCCCACAGATATGGGAATACCACTCCAAACCCCGAAACCCTGCTGAACATCACCACCTGTTGAGCACCATAGTGTTAATCAGTCAGTACCAATTTGATGGCGAGTATATATGGAGCCCATTATTCTGATCTTGTGTCACCTCACTTTGGATAATGGGCTTAAGCTCAATCCAGGATAATATAAGCAGTGCTAGCTCACAGTTGTTTCTTAGAATTGAGTAATATTCCATTGTAAACATATACCAAATTTTAATAATCCACTTATGAATTAACGGACACCTGGGTAGTTTCCACATCCTTGCTATAGTGAATTGTGCTGCCATAAACATTCAGGTGCAGACGTCTTTATAATAGAATGCCTTATGCTCTTTTGGGTAGATGCCTAATAATGCTATTGCTGGGTCGAATGATATTTCTAATTTTAGCTTTTTGAGATCTCTCCAAATTATTTTCTACAAAGGTTGCACTAATTTTCACTCCCACCAGCAAACATATTAAAAAATGCTCAACAATGCTAATCATTAGAGAAATGCAAATCAAAACCACAATGAGATATCATCTAACCCCAGTGAGAATGGCCTGTATCAAGAAATCTCAAAACAACAAATGCTGGCGAGGATGTGGAGAGACAAGAACACTCTCCTTTAAATTTTTAACAGAGGCAACTAGACAGAAACATCAAGTGGTTGCTACAGTAGAAGGTCACATGTATATTCTGGTTTCTTGGAACAATAATGTCCCTACAGATATGTTGCCAATTTGAGATATTGACAGAGTTCACTGAAACTTCTGGTAGTAAATGTTTCATTGTGATGTCCTACCAGTACACCATTGTTAACCGTTCCTTGCCAAGGACAGTCTCAAGGCAGGAATGGGAAAATATAGCTATGAATTTTTTAAATAGATTTTCTTATAGTTCTGCAAGACTAAAACACAAACTGAATGGTGGTAGATGATCTTACGAAAATGTCAAGCTTCATTTCTTGCATCAGCGCACACCTGCTTCAAATTTAACAAAAGAGGGTTTTCAATCTGCTCAGCCTGCCTGGTCTTTCACCATGCCTCCCCCGCAATGCTTATGTTTAGTTTATGTCACAATGCTTAGTTTATGTTACAGTTTTCAAAAGTCCTATTAGAGTTGTTCAATGTTGTTTGCATTTGTCTACCCCTTGATACAGAAAATTTGATGCCTGGACAGTAGACTCCATGTGACTGTCTCATTGCAGTGTAATTTGTGTCTAATAATTCAGTGTACATCTCAATTCACAGTAATTGTAATTTCTCCTCACTTCTTATCTCCACACCACTGTAAATTTCCACATCCTAAGTCACCAGTTATGTTTTAGGACAGATGGGAAGACCTGAAGTAGTGAATCTTAAATCTGGCTATACATCAGAATCATCAGGGAACTACAAAGACAGATTCTAAGGTCCTAGATCTATTGAATTAGAATTTCTGTGGGTGAGATTTATACATAATTTTAATAAATTCCTCAGATATGTTGAGATAGCCATCCCAGAATCAGTCTTCAATTGACCTTTGAGAACAATTTTCTCATCAAAAACCATATGAAGAATCAAAGTAGAAAGACAAAACAAAAACAGACCACACCTCATTCCCAGAGTGGAATTGTCTAACTCTATTCCTGTAATATTTGTACCAGTTCTCCATGCCCTGCACTCCAAGATTGCTCTTTAGAACTGATCAAAGTGACAAAAACAGTTAATTCATATCAATGAAGAACCATCCAATTTGTCTAGACTACATTTCACTTATTTTTACTACATTTTATTTTGCTTTCTCAAGCATCTCTATAACCAGCATTTTTTAAAATATAAGATACACCTTTAATTGGCAATGGCAGAAAGTAATTGGAAAATACAAGAGCCTAAATTTACTTTATTATGCAATCTAGCTTTTTAAATTCATTGACATCAGAGACAATGTATATTTTAAATTTACCTTGTTAGTATCTGTTATATGCTACAGTGATTTATCTTTGTAAGATTTTATTTTAATAATTTTTACTTTTATTTCCTCATATTATGGGGGTATAAATATTGTTAGGGTTACCTATATTGCCCCTGACACCCCTCCCCCACCCCACCATGCCAGAGCTTCAAGCGTGTCCAACCCTCAGGTGGTGTGCACCACACCCATTATGTAAGTATACATTCTTACCCTCCTCCCCCCTCCTCACCTGTCCACCACCCGATAACAGGTTTTTTTTTTTTAGACATTATGGTTACATTGTATATCTTTGCCTCTCCCTAAAAAGGGTTAGAGATAATTTCTTCCCCCGCACATGGCGAGGGAAAGATGTGGGTTCCCCCCTAATCCCTGGAGAACACTCCCACAATTTGAGCACCATAGTTTTAATCAGTCACTATCAATTTGATGGCGAGTAGATATGTAGCCCATTTTCCAGATCTTGTGTCACCTCACTTTGTATAACGGGCTTAAGCTTAATCCAGGATAGCATAAACAGTGCTAGATAACTGTTGTTTCTTAGAATTGAGTAATAGTCCATTGTGAGAATTTACCACATTTTAGTTATCTACTCATGAATTGACGGGCATTTGGGTTGTTTCCATTACCCTGCAATAGTGAATTGTGCTGCCATAAACATTCAGGTGCAGATGTCCTTATAATAGAGTGTCCTATGCTCTTTTTGGTAGATGCCCAACAATGCTATTGCTGGGTTAAATGGTATTTCTATTTCTAGCTGTTTGAGGTATCTCCAAATTCTTTTCCACAAAGGTTGCACTAATTTGCAGTCCCACCAGCAGTGTAACAGTGTTCCTGTCTCTACACATCCTCACCAGCATTTGTTGTTTTGGAATTTTTTGATAGATGCCAATATCACTGGGGTTAGGTGATATCTCATTGTGGTTTTGATTTGCATTTTTCTAATGATTAGAGATGTTCAGCATTTTTTTATATGTTTGCAGGCCATTATTGTGTCTTCTTTGGAGAAGTTTCAGCTCATTTCCATTGCCCATTTATTGATGGTGTTGTTTGATTTTTTCTTGTTTATTCTTTTAAGTTCTGGATATATTCTTGTTATTAGACATTTATCAGAAGTGTAGAGAGTGAATATTTTCTCCCACTCTGTGGGTTGTCTATTTGTTCTAATGACAGTTTCCTTGGCTATGCAGAAACTTTTTAATTTGATTAGATCCAATTTATTTATTGTTGATGTGGTAGTGATTGCCTTGGGGGTCTTCCTCAAAAATACTTTGCCTAGACCAATATCTGATAGGTTTTTCCCACCATCATCTCTTAGGATTCTTTTTTTTTTTTTTTCCAACAAGCAAATTAGACTTTATTTATTTATTTTTTTAATATATTTGTATTTTATTTTATTTTATTTTATTTTATTTCAGCATATTATGGGGGTACAGATTTTAAGGTTTCAATAAATGCCCTTTCCCCCCCTCCCCCCACAAGTCTGAGTTCCCAGCATGACCATCCCCTAGATGGTGCACATCTCACTCATTATGTATGTATATACTCGCCCCCTCCCCCCCTTCCCAATACCCTATTACTGTAGTACATATGTGTCCACTTAGGTGCTGCTCAGTTAATACCAGTTTGCTGGTGAATATATGTGGTGCTTGTTTTTCCATTCTTGGGATACTTCACTTAGTAGTATGGGTTCCAGCTCTGACCAGGAAAATATAAGATGTGCTATATCACCGTT
>VSMD01085068.1:0-20522 GCA_008750895.1 Mirza zaza
ATACTGAAGATGACTTGGGAAGATTTAGGGAGCAAAGAACACAGAATTAGGAATCAGAAGACAGAGGTTAAGTCACATCTTCTTTGCTTGTTTGCTAGATATTGATGGATGACTGATATAGTATCTGAATTTACTAATATTATTAATACTATAAACCTCCTGCCATCACAAAAGTATGAAAGAATATGTATAATCTCAGAAGCATAAAAATTATGAACTTCCAAACTAAGTAAAAGAGGACTCAATGTTAAATAAATCACTAAAGCAATCCAGTCTAAATGGTATCCACATAACCTGAAAAATTACCATTGTTCTGCAGTAAGTCCCCAGTTAATCTCAGGAAGTGACCGGAGAGTATAGATTAAAGTGTCGTGCAAAAGTGAAATTGTTTAACAGAAAGTAATACAAGCCCCTCTAGTTTTCAATAACAATGTGAGTAATTGAATTGCTCAATCACATTCGTATGTACGTGTTTGTATGTGTGTGTGTTTATACCTTTATAATGGTTTTGAAAACTATTAAATTCGAAATAAAGTGAGAAAGGAAATTATGTAAATACTAGCTCAAATTCACATATAAATTAAATTTCTTTCCTGAGACTACATCCTATATTTCAGAGCAGCTAAAAGAAAAAAAGGTTCAAATATGAATGAATTTTTGTTTTAATGCAATCAAATTATTTTAAATATAAACAACCTAGCATGTGTTAGTGAAATTTAAATAAAACACTACTTGAATGTGTTGTGGATTTTTATACATTTTCACTGAATGTGAAAATATGCAGTAATAGGATACACATAGACACACACTTGCATTTGCACAGTCACTGAATCACAGTATGCTGTGCTTTCAAAATCAAGACAACCTTAATGTTGAATTTGAAAGTCTTAATTTTATGAAGCTAAATACATATATTTAGCTAATCAGTGTTCTGAAGCAGCTGATTGGGATTTGTGACATATTTCTCTTTAGAATAATTATGTTAACTAAGAAATAAATTTTCAGCTTGCAGATGTTAACAAAAAACTCGGTGGCACCATACTTTGTTCACATTTGCTGACCAGAATTTCGACTAGTCTTTCAAATATGTAATTTTGATTTTCACAGAATTTATCAATAAGTATGAATTCCTGAATGGTAGAGTTATAATAAGACATTGCTTAGTTTAAATTTGAGGAGATTGCGTCCTATTTACCCTCTTGAATGTTGAATTTTAATGGAACAAGATACATTTTACAATTAATAATAACATGAAGATTTCTGTGTACGTTTCCTGCTAGTATTGTGTAAGGAAGATTTATTCTCTGTGCTACAATGTTAAGAAGTATATTAAATTGTCACATTATATGACTTATGTTTTATTTTTCATTCTTATCAAGCCACATATTTATGTCATCTTGTTTTATCAACTAAGTACTTGTCACGTGCCGTAGTAAATCAGTTAGCCCTAAAGATAAATTTTTCAACCATAGAATTACTTTGTATATCAATTGCACAAAATCAATTGAACTGAAACAAAATGCAACAAATTCAACTTTTCCATCTCAATTATATAAATGAGGCTAACCTTCCTCTGGCCAAGATGTAGAACCTAGTATTAGTAGAGAGTAACAAGAAAAGAAAAAACATGCCTTCTTTGTTCTCTCAATGCTGAGGATTGAAATGTGTGACAGTTAAGGGGGTTAAGACATTATATATTAACCAGCAAGTCAAATAAATGTATGTCACTTCTAAAAGTAAATAAATTATACAAAAAGAAAGAAAGATGGGAGATTATCATTTTATTTTGTACTTCCAATGAGGAAATTATCCTCCTTTTTCAGTTATGGAAAATTTCAGAGAGGTTAATTAGCTAAAGGATAGACTGAGAGTTAAGAGAGCTGACTCTGTGGCCCAGTTTGGGTGGTTCAAATTCTGGTTCTGCCATTCTATGGCTCTGTGACTCCAAGTGGCCTCTATTCTTCAGTGTCATCACCTGCTAATATGTGTCGATATGTATTTTCCTGAATTATTATAAAAATTAAATCAGTTAAGACATATAAAGAAATTAGGATAGTGCTTCACACATAGTAAGCGATAAATGCACACCAGCTATTCTTTTGTGGAATCCAAGGCCTAATTTTGCTACATCTGGAAACCTTACTCTTTCAAACCTCTATATTCTTTGTCATAAGAATATGAAGTTGTTCAGATGAACAAAAGAGCACATTAGATAAATCTCTATTATAGCACTATATTAAAGTGTAATACAATTCATTTAATTATATTTAAATGAAATTTTAAATTTTAAATGATTAACCAGAGTATATATGATTGTAGTATTTGCACAGAAGAGAAAATTAATTCTGCCTGGGAGATGTCTTGGAATCTTTATCAGAAGAATAAAGCATGAATTATGTCTGAAGGATAAGTTTGAGTTGTTATGATTATAATGCCAAAAAAAACTTTTTTCCTGGCAGGAGAAAAAAGCATACAGAAAGTAATGGAGGGATAAAATAGAATGAGATATTTGAGGAATGGCAAATATTTCAGTGTTGATTGAGCAGAAGATTCCGGGAGACAGATAGGAGCCTGATCACTAAGGGTATTTTTAGAAGATATTTGACCTTTATTTTGAAGATAATGGGGAGGCTTTTAAAAAGCAGGGAAGTCTTGGACAAAGATTTGTGAGGAAAGTCTCACTGGAGGTTGGATAGAAGATGGGAAGTGAGAAGGTGCCAAACAAGAGACAGAGTGACTATGGTAGCTCATTGGCATTAACTACAAATGGTGAGAGTTTGGACAAAAGCTTTGGCAATACTCAATCAGTTTGCACAATGTATTTCTGCATGTTAGAAATGGCATTTTATCTCTGGCAGATATATGTAGAATTCTTGTTCCCTTTTAAGATGCAATAAGCAATTGGGGATCAACAAAAACAGAATACTTAATAATCACCCTATAATCAAGGGTCCTACGTGGTTGTCAACACTGTGAGACTTTGGATTAGGGTATAGCAATAATTCAAAAGATATTCTTGGCTAGAACATCTGAAGAAAAAATTTCATGGTATGGTGGAAGAGCAAACTCTGGGTAAAATCTGCAGGGCTTTACTGTCATGGGTAGAGATGAGGCCCCACGTACATGGCGCTAACCACTGATTTCTATGAGTGATGCTGACAGTGTAGTCTTCCAGATTTTAAAGAGAAAAGAATCATTGAGGACTAGGATGATCACAAAATATTTCATATAAAAGGGAAGTCAGAATTTAAGCAAACAGTAAGATTTTGATAGCTGAAAAAGAAGGGAAAAAAACTTACCAGCTTTGGAAAATGGTATTTGCAAAGGTGGAATTTATATTAAATAATACACAAACTATTTATGGAAGTACATTTTCAATTCCAGTTAGAAGTAAGAGAAGATAATTAGATAGGTAAATCAATGCCATACCAACAAATCTTTGTAATGTATATTGAGGATGATTCTTAAGGCATTTGAGGAACCCTTGAAAGGGTTTTAGAGGACAGTGCTAGGATTATTGATAGTAAAAGCTCACATTTATTAACTGTCTCCTTTGTGCAGGGCATAGTTATAATCACATTACCTATATTTTCTTATAAACCCTCTTAAAACCCCATGAGGAAGATACTGTTATCAGCTTCATTTTACACATGAGGAACCTGAAGCACAGCAAGATAAAGTAACTTGTCTATGGATACACAGCTTAAAAGGAAAGGCAAAATCAAGCCCAAGCAATTTGACTTTAGGAGCCACTCTCTCACCTGCTCTGCCATGAATTCTATCTTCCCAGCAGATTTTTTTTTTGGATGGCAACGTAAGAAACCTGGAGAGATGGACCAATTAAAGGTTGAGAAAAAAGTTTAGTGGCAGTGAAAATAGAAAGTAAAGGCAAGTATGGCATTGGCAAGTATGAAGGGGAAAATTGACAGGCATTGAATGGAAGGTGGGTGAAATGGCCATTTTGAGTGACAGAGGGAACAGTGCTATATGGTATTTAGACAGACATATCACAAATTGGCACTCCCAAAAATAGCATCCTGGGCTTATTGGTCTGAGAATGAAGTTTCTTTTCACTGACAGCAATGAACCACCCACATTGGTAAAAATATGGGAAGGAGACATACTGTTCCCCATTGTGACTTTTTTAAAGTAACTAATGGATTTCATTTCTCAGAGTTTCAAATACAAACACTAACAAATTTAAGTTTTTCTGTTCTTATATAGTTACCAAAAGGATAGCTATTTCTGGGAAGGATTATATAATAAATAATTTAATATAATATTAAAATCATGATAGTGTTGAATCCTTTAGTTGAATCCTTTATCTGTTGAGTAACCAAAGTAAGTGAAGAATGATAGAATTGAGCAAGTATTTTCTCAAAAAAAAAAAAAAAAAAAAAAAGATTATGGCATAAGAAAAGGAGATAACTGTAGAAGAAAATTCCTTTCTCTCCCCCCTCCCTTAGGAGGAGGTATTCAAGCTGCTCTGCTGTGCAAATTTCACAAAAAAGTCAGGGAGAAAGAGCTCCTCTAAATGCAAATAAACTCATGCCAATTAAATACTTTCTGTAAGAGAATGCGCAGTCTGTTGTTACGTTGTAGCTGATTTTGTCTTTCATTTATTCAAAATTTTAGGTAAAGTTACTAAGTCAGTATATACTTAGCACAACGGGAAATATAAAATCCAGTGAGACATCACTCATGCCATAAGGAGATTATAGTGTAAAGGAAACAAGTCTTGTTTACATACAATGAATGGCCTAACAGAGTTTTGTACATAATATGGGTGGTAACATTCAATAGATAGAGAAGGTTTGGATGGTAAGAATTGAGGAAAGGCCATTCCCAATGGAAATGAAGGCCATAGACCATAGTAAAGGAAGTGTAAAATATGAGTATCCAATTCAGCTAGAGAGAAGAGAGTGAACAAGGAAATCTGGAAATATAATTTAGGAATCAGGAATGACCTTCAAGGCCATTCTTTCAATAGTTAATAAAAAGCTGTTACAGATATTTGAGCTGAGTGGTAACTTAATAAATGTTTACTTTAAAGGGAATAATCTGATGGTGGCATATAAAATGAATTGCTTTGGGAAAACAAGAAAAAAAGGAGAAGAGAAAGTAGTGTCTATTGAACACCTATTGGCTGCTAAGCGCTTTTATAAGAATTATCTTATTCAATTCTTATAGCTTGTGCTGAGATCAATTTATAATCATCTTCAAATATGAAGAAGTTGAACCTTAAAGAGACTGAGTAGCCAAAGGACAGATAGCTGATAAGAAGCGTATTTGGGATGCATTTCAGTCAATCAGTTAAAATTTATTGAATATGTACTATATGCCTGAATCCCTCTTCTAACTACCTCTCACCATTTCTACTGTCACAACCCAGGCCAAACAACCGTCATCTTTTATTTGAAAACTGTAACAACCTTCTAACTGGTATCCTTAA
Source organism: Mirza zaza (assembly GCA_008750895.1). Classification (NCBI taxonomy): domain Eukaryota; kingdom Metazoa; phylum Chordata; class Mammalia; order Primates; family Cheirogaleidae; genus Mirza; species Mirza zaza. Next base: position 5,453 of record VSMD01085068.1, read on the forward strand.
CTCACAATTCTGGCCTGTCTCAAGTCCATTCTACACTCAACAGTTAGAATGATCTTTCTAATGTGCAGATTATATTATGTTCCTGTGCTTAAAACCTCTGATGGTTACTCATTGCATTTAGAATAAATTCTTTGCTTCAGCTCCAAGACCCAACATAATCTTGCTTTACTCTTGCCTACCTCTCCAATTTCATCTCCCTCCCCCGACCCAGATCCCCCAGCCTTTAATTCATTCCAGCCACACTGGCCTTCCTTTCTTTCTTTTACTCAAAACATCCAATTCCACTCCTTTCACAGAAAATTGATACTACGTTTCTTCTGCTTGAAACGTTTTTCCACCGGGCCCCCACTGCCTGCCACTTTTCAACAACACACGTTGACTCAAGGGTTGCCTCTTCCAAGAGACCTCAGCAAAACACTATAGGCAAGGTAGTACCCAGTCACTCCTGCCTTAACTGCCTTACTCTATTTTACCTTGTGCAGAGCACATATCAAGGCCTCAAATTAGTTTGTTTATTTATTTATATATGTTTATACAAATCTTTCTTCCTCGTGGAATGTACGATCTTTGAGGTCAGGGATTCAGTTAGCTTTATTCTTCTTTGCTGAAGAAAAAAAGGTGGCACATAGTAGGTCTATAAAAAAATCAGATGACTGACTCCCTAATCAACTTGGTTAGCCACAGGGTCATACATAGTCCTTGCTCTCAATCCCACAATATAGGGGAGAACAAGTTGTAAGCCAACAAATTCAACAAAATGTTAATGATACCATAAGGAATCTAGCTCAAAAACTATGGACCTATAAATGGAAGGAGTCGGTATCTCCTCAGGGACAAGGTTAAGATGGCTTTAGAAAGGAAGCGCTTTTGTTGAGTCTTGCAAATCAAGACAGAGTGTGGAGACAAGGCAGGGAAGCATGTGGACACTGTTTAGTGTGGCACAGACAGCCTGAAAATGCAAGAGAGGGGGCTAGAGCTCCCTTCCAATACCACCAATTAGGTCACAACTTTAATCGTTAAGGAGAGACTTAACATTTTAAAACGAGAAACCAGACATTTCCATTTGTATTTATTCATTTAGGCAAAGTCATACTTGCTTAATTAGCCTGTACTAGAAGTTAGAAACCACAGGTCTGGCAGGGACTCTTGATTTATTTACATTTTTGGAACACTCTTGATTGTTTATCTAGAAATTTTTTATTATAGTCATTTCTAGAATGCTCATCCTTTGTTCCTATTCTCAGATCAGGCATAGCAAGCGTGGGCTTCCCTCTGCACACGTTGTTATGGACTTGCAGATAGATGTTCACAGACCTGAGTGCTCACCATGTGTTGGGCTTTCCTAACATGTCACTTTCTAGTCACAGGAACTTGTTGCTACCTGTAACAAGAGTCTGAAGCCTTTTGAGGATATTAACATTCTTTCTTGCAGATAAGAATCTTTAATTTTGAATCTTAAAACTAAGATGCATAACTATAGTTATGTGTAAGTGATCCTTTGGGAAAGATAGTCAAATATTGTATTGTGTGAAAACAAAAACGAAAGAAAAACAAACATGTTTCTCTAGGCCTAAACAGAAAGATAGTAATTTTCAGAGTCAAATTTGTACTGGAGTAAGTGGCCACAGTCTTATTCTGGAAATGTCACTTGACCTTTAAGAGGCTGAATTTCAGCTAGAGAGAGAATACAATCCAGACCAAATCCCTTTCCACACATGGACTGGTTGAACAGAGAACACCAGTATATCCAAAGTGCTTGGTGGTTGTGTCAAATCAGTTTTTCATTTATTAATAATATTTCCTATATAGTCCAAATCACTCTTTTCTGATAGTTACTCCAAAATTTCTGATAAGAACAAGCATGCTACCCCTAATAATATGTTAGCAAATCATCATGTATTAAACTCGGTGATTTCCAATTATTTCAGAATTACTCACATTGCTTTATTTTTTAACATTGCTTCTCTCCCAAGAGAGTATACCCAGATATATGCCTCTTATAGATTTTTTATGGTGTAAACTATTTTATTACTGAGAATATTTAAATGCAGTATTGCTGTGGGAATTCCAATGCTTTTTTAAAACATAATTGATAATTCCCTCAGGTTAAGGAAAAGCAGGTCTGGAGTTACTGTCATGTAGCACATGGTCCTGGTATAAAACTCAGCCATCCACCTCCAGTCTCACCTGTTTCTCCACGGTTTCAAGCTGTCATCCCTAAAGTGGTTACTTGAGATTCAATCCTAGCAGTTGGGGACCAAAGGGCAGAATCCATTGCACCTAGGTTTCCTTATTTCATTTGCTTAGAGTACTATCACTAACATAATTATATTATGAGAATTTGTGATTTAAACAAAACAAAACACAAATAAAATAAAACTTTCTCAGGTGCCAGATTGCTCAATAATTTCTCAAAGAATCATATGATTGATTTTTTTGTTCAAAGAGTGTAGAACTATTTGAGCATATTGGATTTCCTCATAACCAGATTCCCATTAGGAATAACAAACCAGATCAGACTCTTGGAATCAACTAGCATCAGTACTATTCTGAGAAAGTGGGAAATAAAAAGCTCAAAGAGAGATAGGATATAAGGGAAAAAAAATGGCCTTTAAAACTTAAAAATTTGAACACGATCAAAAGGTAAAATAAAGAAAGGTATTTGGACTACAAAAAATAACTCCACTAAAACATGACATTATGGTGCACAATTTACTGAAACAAGAAGCACCTAAATAGAACACTGATTGCCGTGTTACTCAACATTCACAACTATTTATGAGTAACCTCTTCTGAGCCTAACCTTGTTCTAGACTTCAATTAACATATGAACAGAATATATGAAAACACAGATCCTCCTTGAGCTTTTATTCTAAAGCCAGATGATAGACAGAAGAGTAAATAATATACTATGTTAGAAGATAAAGTCTATGCAGAAAAGTAAAGTATGAGGCTAGGAAATTCCTGGTGAAAGTTGGAGGGAGGAGAGGGGGGAAACATCCAGAGAGAAGGTAACATTTGAGTAAAGAATTAAAGTAGATGAGGTAGTGAGCCACGTTTGAGATGTGCATCATCCATTTTTATCAGCTGTTTGTGTATTGTATCATATTGTATTTTTGGAAGTTTCATGTGTTTTGTCTATCTAACAAGGGATCTCCTGAGAATCTGGGTCCATGTCTATTTTCCACAGCAAGCCCAAGTCCCAGCTCACAATAAGTGTCCAATAAGTACTTGATAATTTATTTTTTTATCATCCAATCCATTTCTATAAATATATCTGTCACAGTGAGACTAAGCTATGCAAAAGTTGTTTTCAGTGAGAAACATCACTGGAAAGCCTTAGGGAATGGGTGATGATAGAGCAAGCCATGTGAGGAAGCGCCTCTATTTCTCACTTTGGATTTAAGGCACCTGTGTCACTGTCCCCCTCCCCAGGTGCTGAATAGCTTACATGCGGAACTCACCGTTGCCATCCCTCAAATGAAACAGCAGTTAGTTGATTTTTGTGTTTCTTCAGCCACTATAACTTCAATTTTTGTTTTGCTCCCTTGCTTCCTGTTTTTGATGCATTTTGTTAGCATCTTGCAAATACAGAAAACTGTATTTAAAGTCATTTTTGAGTATGTATCTTAATGTATTAATGTAGTCTACCACAATAAATAATTGATTAATAGTAGGAAGTAATCACATGCTTCAATGGAGTTCATATATGAAATTCAAGATATATTCCTAAACATGAAACATACATATTCAAAATAAAGCAATTATTGTACCATGTTTTTATCATTTGTGTGTAAGATTGAGGTACAGAAAATATATTTTTCAATATACTCCTGGCCAAGTATATAGCAATTTGAGTTTCAATGAAAACACGTATCTGCTATCCCAATAATGAATGATCCCAAATTGGTTTTATAAGTGGATAGCAGTTCTAAAGACTTGTATTAGGAATAATAAAATCGTAGTGCATTTATCAGGGCTCTCTATATCTTTTGTTTTCCAAAACAAACATTTATTGTTATTGAAGTAAATTGCTTTCATTCAAACACTAGTGATTATAAATGAAAATAAGTGTATTGTCGAATTTCACACTATACATTGCTTTGTAGTGTTAGAAATCATTTTATCTTGGAGTTATCTTCAATTGAGCAATGGTTTTATAGTATCAACAGTGAACTAACTCCTAAGATAGACTCCTGGACCTGTAGGACATACTAAAACCAATCACTTCACTAGAATGGGACTAAAATGACCAAATTTATCTTCTGCTTCTATATTCAAACGTTTTCTTCACCATTGATATAGTAAGAGGAAAAGAGCAGGACAGATAGAAGAAGTCACTTTTATATCCCATTGTGTATGCTTGAATATGAAAATGTAGGCCATTTTCTTATTAAGGGGATAAAATATTTGGTGATAATATAATCCAGTTTTCTTAGTCCATTAGCACTTAATGTTCTAATTTCAGTGAGTAAATGTTGGGGAAAATTATTTTTAGATGTTAATGTTTCACTCCTAATAAAATCAATGAGTGATTTGTACAAATTACTCAAAGGAAGAACGGATTCTGTTATTCCGTATTTTCTCATATTAAGTATGTAAAGGATAATTGCTTATTTTTAAAAGATCGTCATAAAAAATAATAATAGCCATATTTTCCATATTATCTCACTAATAATCTTTACTATGTACTTCAGGCATGAACTTCTTGAAGAAGCTCGGAGAAAGGGATTACCTTTTGCCCAGTGGGATGGACCCACTGTGGTCGCATGGCTAGAGGTAAGAAAATTAAACCAGAAGTCACTTAAGTCAGTCACTACTAATTTGATTGTTGTTAGAGGCAGGCAAAGACATATCTCTGAAATTACAGCTTCCCCGCAGCCTGGAATTGCTTCTAAAGGTAATATTTGCTTTACTAGAGTCCAGTGAGCATTGTGATTTTACTCTGACATTTTTTTGTGACTAGCAGAAGAAAACATACAGTGGTGTAAAAAGAAGTGTCTCTAAATTCCACCCTCTTTATGTCTAGAGTAGGAGGAGAAACAATTATTGAGCCACCTTTTGTTGTTGCAGGAAAACATCTGTTCCCATCTATTAGTCCAGGATCCTTCCTCATCAAAGGTTACAGAGAAAAGCCATCTCCCTATTTAACACTTCTGTTATCTAAGACATCAAGGTCTCTTAATTGTACAGAGAGCCATTAATTTGCTTGTAATTTAATTCCTGAACCTAATTCTCTAAAGCATAGGGACCAGCTAGGTTTAGACCCTTGGGATAAAGTAGAAGACTTATCCCCTCATTCCCTTCTGTGTCCAAACTGCATGTTATAATGAAACAAGAACCAGTATTTCCTGCACAACATAGTATTCTGGAAAAATAAGGCAATATCTGAACAGGATGGAGGCGGCACAAACAGACTTTGACAGTGAGAGATGTACATATTTGTCCACAAAGGGCTCTTTATTATGTGGCACTAATCAGTAGTATTCACTGCCACTTCTGTTCTTTTCTCCTATGTGGGATGCTTAGTGGCTTCTAGGATATGTCCATGTCAGGGCAAAGAAGAATGTAGACTTTTCTTGGCTGAGAAAGATAATTACACGCATTGCCTGGGGTTATAAAATTTAAATTGCCTGGGGTTATAAAATCACTTAATTATCATATCATATCCAGAGCTATGTAATCAATAAAGAAAAATTAAAGCCCATCTTAGTTTAAAAATAGACTTATATAAATAGATGTAAAAACATGCTTTGCATTTTTCTTGAACTTATTGAAGAAAACCTGTGTCTTGCTTTTATTTTATTCTTTCATATCAATCAGGGAAATTTAAGCATATAAGAGATCAGAGCTGTTTCTTCGAACCATGTCTTTAAAATTACTATATTTTAAAAATCAATCACAAGACAAAATGCTTAAGAAATTACACCTCAGAAATCATAGCAGTTCTTTGTTCAGTTTTCACTCCAATAAAATGAGCTTCAGTTTGACAGAGAGTTAGCTGCTATTTGGCAAATGATGAACAAATCCTTCAGATAAAAATACGGATTTACTGACATTAAGGTGCTAGGAAATGACAGGCAGTGAAGTCTGTGCTAATTAAACCTATCCTGAGCACACAGAAATTGCTCATAATGTGATTCCAATGTGACTCAAGCTATAAAATGCAAGAAACAAAATGAATGAGGCTGGTGGTACAATAAGTGAAAGCTTTAACTCCACTGTCTTTAGTACCTCCTTGAATGTAGAGCCTATTAAGAATGTTGTGTGGGAGTGAGTCTGATGCTTCACACACCATTTATCCACATCAAAAACTCTTTAAAGTCTAATCATGGATGACATTGATAACAATGTGTTGGCAGGCATTTGGGTAATGTTAACCCACGTGGAAATCCAAATATGTTAGAAGACAGAGATGGAAAATCATTAGGGTCCAGTGAAGATATATTTAGATGTTTAGCTATTTTGAACAGTTTGAGTTTATAAACTACAAAGTCATGGCCCATCTTCTGTCATATTTAATGTGCCTGTCAAGGTAGGGTCAATTCTTGGTGTCTAACCTGCTGGAAGAAAGCATAAACTGTACAGTCACGCACTGTACTTGGATTTCCTCTCTGCTTCCTCCTATCTCAGTCACAGCCCAGGCCACATTGATTCAAAGATGTGCTTTTTGTTTGTTTGTATTTTTCTTCTATAAGAGACAAATAGTCTTTTAGTATTGTAAATTTTAAACTAAAAGGATGTCTGTATTAGTTATCTATTGTTGTATAACAAATTACCTCTAAACTTGGCATTTATCACATCATAGCTTCTAGGGGTCAGGAATCTGTGCACAGGTTAGCAATGGCTTCTTCTGCTCGGGGTCTCTCACAGCGCTATCATCAAGGTGTTAGGTAGGGAAACAATCATCTCAAAGCTTGACTTGGAGAGAATCCACCTCTGGCTCATTTACATGATCACAGTCATGGTTCAGTTTTTTTTTTCCTACTGTTGGCAAGAAACATTAATTCCTTGTCATATGGGACTCTCCATGGAGCTACTCACAATATGGTAGCTGGCTTCCCTCAGAGTAAGAGCTCAGAGAGAAGGAGAGAGTGGGAGAGGACTGGCAAGAATGAAGCTACAGTCTTTTTGTAGCCTAGTCTGGAAAGTGACATCCTATCACATTTAACGTCAGCTATTCATTAGAAATAAGTCACTGGGTCCAGTCTACCCTCAGAGAAAGGAGATTATGCAAAGGACTGGATGTTTGGAGGTGAGGATCACAGTGAGTCATCTGAGCAGCTGTCTAACATGATGTCTTAGAAATAATAAAACTTGATCCCTCCACTATATAAATGAGGAAAATAAAGCTGAGGTTTAGATGAATAACATGACTCACCAATGACAGGGAAGAAATTAGAGCCTAGGGCTTCTGATTCATGGTCCAAAGCTAGTGGCTTTATATTTTGCTGATTTATAGTTTTTCATCTTTAGCTCACTTACTTTTTCTCATTCTCACACATTCTCTCCTTGGCTCAATCTGTTTATTTTCACAAATAAAATAGCAAAAAAGAAATCAATATTTTAGATATTTAAAAACAAATATTTAAATTGCTAATTTTTATGTTGCTTCTTACCCATAGCTAATGATGGGGCAAAATGGAGAGAATATTTCTCTTTTAGGTTTATATAACTTGGATGCAACAATATAAGGCATGTGAGCTGGCAGTTACTCAGGGCTTAAGATGTGCACCAGAATCCATGCCACGTGCATAGCACTGCTGATTCAGTTGTCTTTCAAGAGTCTAACAGCAAAGTTTGAAATATCAGAATCTTCAATTTATGATGCATTAATTTCTCTTTAGCTAGTTTTCTAGATGACTCTAACTTTAGTCTCTTTCATTATTACACCATTCATGTTCCAAAAAGTATTTTCATATACAGTATCTAATTAAGTTCACACGAGAAGGTAGGTGGAAACGTGGCTTAGCTACACAGTATACTTTGATCAAAATCACATGATTGAAGATGGTATAGCCATCTCTTTCTGTGACAGAATTTCTCTGCATTCAGAATGCCAAAGGAGAATTATAAATTGAAGGGATTCAATAAACAAATATTGATTGAGCCTTTTACTAAATATTGCTTGTAGCTGTTCTTGTCCTTATATACAAGGGGGAGCTTGGTGCTGTGCCGCTATTACTTTTATCTCTTATTAATATAAATTAGTGGTAAAACGAAGTCTCTGGAGCCAGAATGTTTCAACTTCAGATCTTGATTCCATCACTGCCTACCTGGTGTTTTTGAACATATTACTTAATGTCTCTGTGCATCTACCACCTCTGGGGAAAATAATAATAACATTTATCTTAGGGGGTTGTAAGCAATATATGAGGTCATGTAAATAAGGTACTTACAATCATTCATAGCATGTGAGGCACTAAAATGTTAACTCTTATTATAATCCATGAATGTATTTTTTTCTTGTCCAACAGCTCTGGTTGGGAATGCCTGCTTGGTACGTGGCAGCCTGCCGAGCCAACGTGAAGAGTGGTGCCATCATGTCTGCTTTATCTGACACCGAGATCCAGAGAGAAATTGGAATCAGTAATCCACTGCATCGCCTAAAACTCCGATTAGCAATCCAGGAGATGGTTTCCCTGACAAGTCCTTCAGCTCCTCCGACATCCAGAACTGTGAGTCAATTTGTGCTCCTTCCCTTCCCCAATGCTGGGCAAGTAGCAGCATGTCTAAGTCCACAGAGCAACATTGCAGCAGTGTACATTTCAATGTCAGCATGAATTATTCTGAAGAGATTTAGATTGTTCTTCATTAACCTTGCTGCTACTTATAATAGGTTTTCAATTGAGGAGCTGTGATTCATATCAACTGTAAGGCTGGCATAGCAGACTTTTGAGCTAGCATCTGGAGTAGAAGTTAGGTTTTTCTCCCAAGCAGCAAGAATCCAAGTTCATTATTTTCTAGCATATTCTTTTCTTTCTTTCTTTCTAAAATGCAATCCAGTAATTTCTCAGGAGATGATCTGTAAGCATTAGTACTTTCTAAAGATGCAGGGCATAACTGGCTACTTTTTAAAAGTTTTCATACCAATGAAATTACATGAATTTTGATGTTCATAAATACCAAATGGAATATCTGAAGTATCTTCCCTTCAAAATCTGTTTGCTTTACATTTGTAAATACCTAATTCTCTCATAATTTTACCCTATCCTAATTTTAAGAATGAATAAAATGAGAAGAAAAAGGCATTCATGATGACAAATTTAAATACAAAAATACCTCTCAAATAATATTTCATTCTTTCTTTATTCCATTCACGAATTATACACTTTGCTGATAAAGGATATTATTTCTGATGTTAACTGGATTTTCCTGATCTCATGTCTTATACAGCATAATAAGATGTGGGAGAATGAGATAAATTTGAGCAGTGTATAAAAGATTAAAAAGTGATATTTCTTTATTGCAGTTTTCAGGCATAAAACTAATGTGAATACATCTTTTTATATATGACCTTAAACAGTTTTAAAGAATTTGCTTCATTTCTATTTACACTTATTTTCCTTCCCAATATACTAGATTCTAATGCCAGAAATAGAAGGTCAAATTTAGAAGACTTCTTTCTTGCACAATTCCATTTTACCTTCCCCATAAATAACATTTAGGAAAAATATATAACTTTAACAACTCTTACTTATAAAATTATTTTTAGGTGGAAATAAATGTTCTTCACTATTCCTGGAGCAATACTCTAGCTAAAAGATAATTCAGAATACAGTGAACCCTGGACAACATGGGAGTTAGGGGCACTGACCCTTGTATAGTCAAAAATATGACTATAACTTTTTCCTCCAAAACTTTACTAATGGCCTACTGTTGACCCATAAGCCTTACCAATAACATAAACAGTTGATCAATACAAATTTTGTATGTTATATATATTATATACTTCTTATAATAAAGTAAGCTAGAGAAAAGAAAATGTTAAGAAAATCAAAAGGAAGGGAAAATATATTTCCTGTTTATTAAATAGAAGTGGATCATTATAAAGGTTTTCACTCTCATCCTCTTTGTATTAAGTAGGCTAACAAGAAGAAAGAAGAGGGATTGGAGTTGCTGTTTTAGGGTTGGCACAGGCAAAAGAAAATCTGTGTATAAGTGTATACATGCAATTCAAGCCTGTGTTGTCAAAGGGTCAGCTTTAAAATAAAAACTGAGCAGGCCATTAAAATAGTTATTGCAAATCGATTTAAGATATGATGAAGAGTTTCCTAAATAATTTCTAGCAGAAAGATAAGCATCACAATTGGTTTATATCAACACTTATCTCCCAAGGGCAAATGCAAACAAAAACATTAAAGATTCTGAATCTTGCAAAATAAGAGCACTTGAGGTCCCAACTTCCAGATAAAAAATAGGTTATACTTTCATTTTTATTTCGCACCATAGTCCATTTCTTAATGGAAAATCAAAAAATTGAGCACTATTTTTCTAAAAATGTTTAACCAAACTGAAGGAATTTAAATTACAGAATACTAAGGGTAAGAGTCCACTCAGTTGTTTAAAGAACAGGCATAAGTAAAGAGAACTTATTGGACACTTCATGATATAGCCTCAGTTTACCTCAGAGGCTTTGTCTCCCCAGGTCAGGATCCAAACAATATAGAACTACTTTTAATTTTCTAAACTTCTTTGCCTTTGGTTGATTATGAACTTTTGTAACTGCTCTTTCTTTTGCCTAGAACATTCTTCCCTCTGTAGGTTCACCATGTATTTCCAACTCATCCTTTGTTTATTGATTCTTTCATCTCTGTCCTCTGAAAAGCTCTTGTTAATCTCCCAAAGTCGGGGTCTGTTTCCCTTCCTGAGTTACCCCTCCATGTACTTGCAAAAAACATTTTATAATTCTCTCTTTTCTTAATTTATCTCACACTAGACCAGATAAGGATAGAATCAAGATTCCACAGGCCTCAGGCCTTAACCCAATGCCTGGCAAATCATAGATAATCTGTGAATATTCCCCTTAAAAATAATCATTAAGTCACTCTACCCACCATTGCACATGAAATTTGTATGGCCCTAAGTTCAGTGAGAAAAATTATACTAAGGGCAGTAAGGCATGTTGACCAGTAGGTTTAGTACCAGATGATATAATTTAACTTCTAAATGTGAAATACAATCAAAATGCTGTGGAGTTTCAAGAAAAAAGAAACTAGCTAACAAAACAAAACAAAAAAAGCCCATATACCCTGTCTTTTTCTCCTGCATACATGAGTCATTGATCAAGATACACCTGACTGAGGAACCCAAATCTAAAATTTAATGTATAAAAAAGGTTTGTATGATCAGAAAAAATTGCAGTGTTCTACAAAACATAGCATTTCTTGAAAGAAAAAAAGCATAAAAATTTATTTCTGTATTTTATAAATATGAATCCTAATATATAATATTGGGTTATGACTAACGTATAGTTGGATAAGGCATCAAAAAGAAATTAACATTTGAAGTACAGAAAATATATTATTTGTAACATGTAAGTTTTATATTTGTTTACTAAGTTAATATATGATCCTGTATAAAATTTGTTAAATAGAGAAAAATACAAAGACAACAGTAAAAAAATTTAAAACAATAAAAATGACTCACAGAAATAATCAATGTTAATTTTTTTCACTATTAACCTTTAGATAGAGATTTTTCCAGTCTTTTTTCTTTACCTTTTTATAAAGATGGATTATTTAATATATTATTGTGTACATTTTTTGAAACTTATTAATATAGCATGAACATTTTCCTCATTTTATTTAACATGTGATTACAGCATCACTTTTAATTGATACACATCTCATTTTGGGAAGTATCATAATTTATTTAGCCAAATTCCTACTATTGGACATATTGCTTATTTAACAATTTTCATTGTGTCTTAAATATGTGTGTGTAGTTATATTGTTGAGTAAACTCTGGTTATTTCCATTGTAATATTTGTATATAGGGCATTCATATTCTTAATACTTTTAAACCTTAATCGCCAAATTGTATTGTGTTGCCTCCCTCTGTAACAGTGATTATCTCATTGCTTAAATTTACATTTTTAAAATTACTAGTAACATTGAAAATTTTTTATGTTCTTATTGATCTAGTATTTATATTAAGTACCTGTTCATAACCTTTTCAGTTTTTCTGTAGGATTATGGAAATATTTATCTTTTTACCAATGTGTAAAAGCTCTTTATTTGCAGAGGATATATACCTTTTGCAAAATACTAATGTAAGTTACATAAAAGAGAAGTTAAGTTTATTGCTTTAAAAATGATCTACTAAATGTTTCTTTTTCCTTTTACTCCACCTACATGGAAACATTTAGTCATTTCTAATATATTTCTATTATGGATTTGCTTTGCAAAACAAATATTTCATAAAAAATTATATTAATGAATCTGCTGAATAAAGTGAAAATTAACAGGTCTTAAATTCGTAGCCTAACATTATATATTAGGATTTTTTTGGGAAAAGATGGTCTCCCTCTCTCACCTGGAGTAGAGCACAGTGGTGTCATCATAGTTCACTGTAACCTCAAACTCCTGGTGCTCAAGTGATCCTCAGCCTCAGCCTCCTGAGTAGCTAGGACTGCAGGCTTATGCAACCATGCCTAACTAATTTTTCTATTTTTTGTAGAGACTGGGTGGAAACTCCCTCTTGCTCAGGCTGGTCTTGAACTCCTGGCCTCAAGCAATCCTCCTACTTTGGCATCCTAAAGTGCTAGGATTACAGGAATGAGCCACCATGCATGGCCCAAAGGCAAATTTTTTATGCCTTTTAAAAAGAAATGTTATGTCTCCTAGAACACTGCGATTTGTTCTGATCATATAAATATTTGGTACATTAAGGTTTGGGTTTGGGTTCCTCAGCCAGGTATATTTTTTCATTGACTCAAGTACTCAGGAGAAAAAGACAGGGTACCTACGCTTTTTTTTTTTTTTCCTTTTTAACCTACTAGAACTTCTATCTGATTCTACCTCCTTTCCTGTGTAAATAAAATATACTGGACCAGCAAAAGGAAAATCTAAAGGTCATATTTATTTTTTCTTTGGGCCAGTCCTAATCTTCCAACTTTTTGTTTCTTTTTCCCAAAATACTATTACTATAGAAAGCCTCTTATGTAGTAGGGTAGAAACGGAAATGTCCATTAATTGATATTTGGTTGAAGAAGGATGCCATTAAAATTAAGTACATTCTTAAAATACTTTATCCTAAGTAAAATTATGTAGATATTCAGGCATTTGCAAAAGTTAGATGAGGCACTTAGAGCTTTTCATTAAGTATGTTTTCAACATCTGGAGTTCCACATTATCTTTCTTTGAAAACATCATCCATAAAACATCTTTAATTTTTCTAGTTTGGATTTCTTTTTAAAGTGATGACTTCAAGATATATTAAAAAGCTGTTTGAGTGAAGATTATTTCTGGACATTTACAATTTCTTCTCCAGATTGACAAAATTATGTTTCATTGACAGAATGTTTTATGATTTGCTTTTATCTGGTCTTTCCAGATAATTCAATTTAGTGTTCATACATGAGCCAAATTTCTTTTATTTTTTGCTTTATGTAATATTTATTTAAATTGCCTAATCAATTTTAACAAAGCTAGTACAATGGAAATAAGTAGGTTTTAAACAAAATCTTGGGTAACTATATAATTCAACAAGTTTGAGCAGAAATGTAAGACATAAGATAGGCATTAGTCAGCACAGTGTACAGAGGAAATTAAGAGTATTTATTAAATTAAAGATTTTCTTGGGTGGAGGTGACTTAACAGAATGTCTAATAAAATAACAGTAGTAGCTAACGTTGGTGGCTGTTTACTGTCAGGCACCATTCTAAGTGCTTCACATGTGATAAATCACGTAAGCCTCACAACCATGCTATTAGGTATTTTTATTCTATCTGTTTCACAGATGGAGAAAACCAGTGTAGAGAAGTAAAGTGATATACCTGAGGTCACATCCCATGTGGTTTTAACCAGAGTCCCAACAAGGACATTCTCCTACTTCTGCTTCCTGCAGTCTATCAGTTTTCCTTCTTTTTTCAAGTATTCTTTTAGTCTGTTTTGGATCCTCTTTTCATTATTACTTACCTCATAAGCCTCAACATTTAGTAGAAATAAGGTGAGGTATAATTGTATAAATATCAGTCTTATTATAATGGGAATTATTTCTCTTATAATAAGAAACAAAAATTCAGATGGGGAAAAATATGGATCCAGACCATTTCAATATGAAAGTAAATTTCAAGTTACTATTTTGTATTAATAATTTAATTATAAAGAAAAAAAATGCTTCAAAATGTTCTAGGTAGGTAGTAACAAAAGTTACTTTGAGCTAGGTAAAATTTAGGATTATTCTGGCTGCTTTAGGTATCCCTGCCTCTCTGATAGCAAGAGAACTAATTATTTTCCCCTGATTAATTTTCATGTTATTTATTATGTTCATTTTAATATTTATTTTTCTGTCATAACTCTTTCTAAAGTGACTTAATTAGGTAAGTGCTTTAATTATTAACATCCTTTAGAAATTTTCGTCTCAGTTCTCAGCTGATTATACTTTTTAAATATTCTATTTCATCTGAATCAAGAGGAGGCTAGCAAGGCATCACAAGCACAAAATTTAAGGAGGCACTCGTTGTCAGGTATTGACCTGCACTTGCATGACCTTGAAAGCCAGTGCTTCCTTAAATGCAGGCTTCTGGGACTTGCCTCATCCTGGTCCCAGCCATGTCTTAAAACATATTATATCATAATATAAACTTTTCAGTATTTTCTTCTAATACGAAGCATGAGCTTTTATTCCCACTTAAGAGGTGTAGAATTTGAAATTTAAGAGAGGTTGAGGAAATATCGTATGGTAGTTGCTGGAAAGTGGCACTGCTATAATTCAAGCCTCCTGATTATAATTTGGTAATTATCAATATAATTGAAATTTTATAAGTCACCTGTTAGACTCAGACAATATTAGCTACAAATAATGACTATCAGTTTGCGTTTTCCAACTCAGACATTGTGAAGAG
>VSMD01085069.1:0-113348 GCA_008750895.1 Mirza zaza
TTTTTTTGAGACAGAGTCTCGCTCTGTTGCCCAGGCTAGAGTGAGTGCCGTGGCGTCAGCCTAGCTCACAGCAACCTCAAACTCCTGGGCTCAAGCAATCCTACTGCCTCAGCCTCCCGAGTAGCTGGGACTCAGGCATGCGCCACCATGCCCGGCTAATTTTTTCTATATATATTAGTTGGCCAATTAATTTCTTTCTATTTATAGTAGAGATGGGGTCTCGCTCTTGCTTAGTCTGATTTCTAGCTCCTGACCTTGAGCAATCTGCCCGCCTTGGCCTCCCAGAGTGCTAGGATTACAGGTGTGAGCCACTGTGCCTGGCCCAGTCTGTTTTTCTAATGTGTGATATATTCTTATATAATTGAGATCATACTGTGTAACATTAAATCGCGAGCATTTTGACATGTCATTTAAATTTTATTAAAACTATTTTAATGTTTACATAATGTTGTATCATTTGTTCAACACATTTTTTTGGCTGCTCAAATTGTATTGTGATAAACATTCTTATGTGTAAATCTTTGTATTTCTAATCATTTTCCTAGGAACAAAACAAAAATGAAATTTATTGAATCAAAGGCTATTAACATTTTTAAGGCTTTTGATGCATATTCAAAATTATTTTTGAAAAACATGCCAATTTACACTTTACCATAAGTGTTTTGAGACAATTTTTAAAATTTTTGCTAATTTGCTAGGATAAAATTTCTTCTCATTGCTTTATTTATCATGTTTTAATTCCTTTTCTTCATAAAAGTATTCAACTATATATATCCAATTTATAAATCTATATTAATTGGTGTTATTATTTGATTAATGAATAATCTGCTCCAACATGAGAGATTATAAGGGACTCCTATAAGCTCCATGAGGAAAGGGACTGTGCCTTTTTGTTCACTGTGGATCCCAGTGCCTGCCTCATGGTAGATATTCAGAGAATATTGAATAAATGAATGAAGTAATGAATGAGCAGTGAGGTCAACACTTTTTTATATATTAGACATTCAAAAAAAAGAAAATAATAAAGATCTGAGCTGAAATAAAAGAAAAAGAAAACATACAACCCAATAGAGTAAATTAGTAAAACCAAAAGGTGGTTTTTATGAGAAGATCAATAAAATTGATAAACATCTAGCCAGACTAGTCAGGGGGAAACAAAGAGAAGACACAAATTACCAATATTAGGAATGAGAAAGTGGGCAGCACTACAGATCCTATAAACATTGAAAGGATAATACAGGAAAATAATGAACAAATTTATGTGAGTAACTTTAACAGCTTAGATGAAATGGAAAAATTCCTTGAAAGACATAAACTACTAAAGTTTACTCAGGAATAAATAGATATGTGTCTGCAGCAACCTTGGTTTGAATCCAAGCCATAGCACCAAAAAAAGAAAAAGAAAAGAAAAAACAGATAATCTGGATGTACATCTATATAGTAAAAGACATTGAATTTGTACTTTAAAATCTTCCCACAAAAAAACTTCAGACCTAGTTGGTTCAACTGGTGAATTCTACCAAACATTTGAGGAAGAACTAATTCTACACAATTTATTCCAGAAAATTGAAGAAGAGGGAACATTTTTTAACTCATTCTATGAGGTCAGCATTACCCTAATACCCAAGTCAGAAACAGACATAAGAAAAGGAAACTACACACAAATATCCCACATGAAATACATGCAAAAGTTCTTTAAATATTTTTAGTAATCAAATCCAATAACATATAAAAAAAGATAATACATCATCATTCCAAGTAGAATTTATCCTAGGAATTCAAGGTTGGTGTAATATTCAAAACTCAATGCAATTCACAATATTAACATACTAAAAAGCAAAAACCATGTGAGCTATCTCTATAGATGCAGAAAAAGCATTGGACAAAATCAACATTCATGTGTGAATTTTTTTTAATTTCAGCAAATTAGGAATTAAGTTAATTGCCTAAATCTGATAAAGTACATCAGTGAAAAGCCACCAGCTAACATCATACTTAATAGTGAAAGACTGAATGCTTTCTTTATGAGATCAGGAATGAAACAGGATGTCTACTCTTGCCACTTCTATTTAACATTGTACTGGAGGTTCTAGCCAATGCAATAAGGAAGAGAAAAATGAAATAAATAAATAGTATCTAGATCGTAAAGGAAGTATTAAAACCATCTTTATTAACAGATTAACAAGATTATCTATGTAGAAAATCCAAAGGAGTCTACAAAAAAGCTAATAGAACAAATCAGTGAATTTAGCAAGATTGTAGGATATAAACTCAACATACAAAAACAACTATTTTGTGTGTACTTTCGATGGACAATCAAAATTTGAAATTAAAAGTTACTTTTTCAATAGCATAAAAAGCATGTAATACCCATGGATAAATTTGACAAACGATGTGAAAGACCTCTACATTGAAAGTTATAAAACCTTGTTAAGGGAAATTAAAGAAGACTTAACTAAATAGATTTACCATGTTCATGGATCAGAAGACTCAATATCTTTAATGTGTCATGCCTTTCCAAGATAAATCTATAGATTCAAAACAATTCCTAGCATAACCCTAGCAGGCTTTTTCTGTAGAAATTGACCAACTGATTCTAAAACATATATGGAAATGCAAATGACTAGAACAGTCAAATAAATTTGGAAAAAGATGAACAAATTTGGAGAACTTAAACTACCTGATTTTAAGATTAATTATAAATTAACAGTAATCAGAACAGTGTAATATTGGTGTAAAAATGGACATATGGATCAATGTAACAGAAGAGTCCATAAATACACCCACACATATATGGTGAAATGATTTTCAAAAAAGATGCCAAGATAATTCAGTGGGAAAAGTTAACATCTTCAAAAATAAAGCTGCAACAATTAGATTGCCATATTGGGGGAAAAAAAGAAATTGACTTTTAACTCACACCACATACAAAAATAAACTTGAATTGAATTTTAAACTTAAATGTAAGAGTACAAACTATACAAATTCTAAAAGAAATTATAGAAGATCTTACTGACCCTGAGTTTGGCAAAGCTATCTTGAGTAGGACACAATAAAACACAAAGTATAAAAATAAAAAATCAATAAATTGAGCTTCATCAAAATTAAAACTTTTGTTCTTGTTCTCGAAAAGACAGACACTACTACTAAAATGAAAAGGCAAGCCACAGACTGGGAGAAAATATTTACAAAGTGTATATCCAACAAAGGATTTGTATTTAGAATATATAATGTACTCTTTATAATGAGACAAACAACCCAATGAAAATGGGCAAAAAATTTGAACAGACACTGCATGAAAGGATATATGGAGATAGAAATACACATATGAAAATGTATTCAACCACATTAGTCATTAGGAAAATGCAAAGTGAAATAATAATGAGATAAACACTACATACCTACCAGAATGGCTAAAATTACCAAGGGTTGGTGAGGATGTGGAGCAATTGGAAATCTCATAAACTAACTGCTCATGGGAATATTTAAGTAGCTAAGCATGCATCTACCATATGACCAACCCATTCTACTAGATATTTACTCAAGAGAAATGAAAGCATATTTCCACACAAAAACTTGTACATGAATGTTTATAGCTCCTTTATTTGTGATAGCCCCAAACTGGAAAGATCTCAAATGCCCATCAATAGGTGAATGGATAAACACACTGTGTTATAACCATATAATGAAATGCTACTCTGCAATAAAAAGAAACAAACTATTGACACACACATGAACATGGATGAATCTCAAAATAATCATGCTGAATTAAAGAAAGAAGCCAGACCAAAAAGAATATGTACTATTATGATTTCATTTGTACAAAATTCTAGAAAATGCAAACTGATTTATCCTGACAAATCACAGATTAATGGTTACTTGGGACTTGAGAGAGTGGGGAAGAGGAATTAGAATAGGGCATGAGGAAACTTTTGAGAGTAATGCATTTGTTCATTATTTTGATTGTGGTGATGGTTTCATGGGAGTATATTTATGCAAAATTCATCAAATGGTTCATCTTAAATATATGCAGTTTTTTTTTTTGTCAATTATACCTCAAAAAACTAAAAACAAGTAAGGGAGATTGTATTATTCAAAAATTCCTGTCAAGGCTGGGAACAGTGGCTGACACCTGTAATCCTAACACTCTGGGAGGCTGAGGTGGTCGGATGGTTTGAGCTCAGGAGTTCGAGACCAGCCTGAGGAAGAGCGAGACCCCATCTGTACTAAAAAAAATAGAAAGAAATTAGCTGGACAACTAAAAATATATAGAAAAAATTAGCCAAGCATGGTGGCGCATGCCTGTGGTCCCAGCTACTTGGGAGGCTGAGGGAGGAGGATCACTTGAGCCCAGGAGTTTGAGGTTGCTGTGAGCTAGGCTGATGCCATGGCACTCTAGCCCAGGCAACAGAGTGAGACTCTGTCTCAAAAAAATAAAATCAAATTAAAAAAAAAATGCCTGTTAAAAAACACAAAGAGAGGCTGTGGAAATGTTCTAGATCATTGCTATCCAACAGAGCACTGAGTGCTGATAGAAATGTTCTATCTGCACTATACAAACAGTAGTCAGGAGCCACCTGTGGCTATTGAGCACTTGAGATGCAGCCAGTGCAACTGAAGAACTGAATTTTTGACATTATTTATTAACAATTTTAATCAATTTAAATTTAAATAGCCACATTAGACAGCATGGTTCCGGATTAAAAGAGGCTAAGCAGATATGAAAACTAAATACAATCTCTGACCCTAGACTGGATCCTATGTTGGAGGATGAAAAATGCCATAAAAATAGTATTATATCAACTGACAAGAGAAGAATATGGGTGATAGATTAAATGAAAGTATCAGTATAAATTTATGAAGTTTTTATTAATAACTACACTGTCGTTATATAAGAGAACATCCCTTCTCTCAGGAAGCACATGCTGGAAAAGGAAGGGAAAAGGACCAGGATGTGTATAACTTACTCTCAGAGAGTTCCAAGAGATGACCAAATGGTCATACAAATGGGTCATACAAATGTTAACAATAAGTGAATCGGTACAAAGAGTATATAGATGTTTCTTGTACTATTTTTATGTTTGTAACTTTTTGTAAGTTTGAAATAGTTTCCAAATAAAAAGTTTTAAAAAATGCTTTTATATGTAACCACGGTATTGCAGTTATATTTTTAAAAAGGAGTCCTAGTCTTTTAAAGATACATAATGAAATATTTATGGGCAAAATGATATAATGTCTGGGGTTTGCGTCAAAGTAATATAGGATCTTAATATGGGGAGTGGGAGTACAGGTGGAAGAAGAGCAGATTCTCTTGAAGGTGGCTGATATGAACATGGATTTATTATGTTATTCTGTCCATTTTTGTATATGTTTAAAATTTCTATGACTTTGAATTGGGAAAAATCAGCATTTACTCAATATTATTCCTTTCATGAATATTGTATGCCTTTCTCTTACTCAGGTTTTTTTTTTTTTTGTATAAACTGGGAAAACTCATTTATACCAAATCTTTCACTATGAAAATCATTTATGTAGCTCAAATGTTCCTTAAAACGATAAAAATTCTCATCAAAACAAAGATTTCTTTTAAGACCCCATTAAGCGGCCACTTATTTCAAGCAATGCATCCCAGTTCCACTATGGGAAAATACTTTGCTCAGACACTTCAATAGAACAGTCTCTTTCCATATTTAAAAATACTTATACAAGTAAAATTTCCCATTATAACAAATTTCATGAAACAATTTTCTTCTGAATTTTTGGTTTAAGTTAGTGTATTCCTAGAGATCATATTCTCTGACGGTGAATCTTGAGATGAAAAATCCTATTTATGTGCAGCTGAGTCCAGTGAGGTTATGAGGAGCTGTTTTAAACTCAGAATATTTATGCTTATCATTCCTAGATCTTATATTTCCCAGGATATGATTTTTGTATCCAATTGCTTGAGGGGTTTAAGTGGTTTGGCGTTTGACTTTGAGAAAGTGAAATTGCTTTAATTGCATAAATCCCATAAACCACTCAGCTAAGCTCTCTCTTCCAAGCCTGTAATCTGGCAAACAACCATCCATTTTCATTTTAGTGGCTCTCACATGAACCAAGGCAAGGAAAGCATGTTCACAAATTCATTTGTTGCATGAACATTTTTTACTATGTCAAGAAGTTTCTCTTACTGGGAGACTATATCCTTAAACATAGGAATATCATAATTGAGAGGTTCCTTTTGTAGCATATGTTTTTAAGACATGGGATTTTACCTGTTTAGGAAAAGTTAAGACTGAAAACTCCTGGTTTTCACTTGGTAGCTTTATTATTTTGTCATTTGATGATTTTTCTTTCTTTCCAGAGATAGACTACTGTGCCTCACCTAATCATGGATGTCAGCACGAGTGTGTTAACACAGATAATTCCTATTTCTGCCGATGCCTAAAAGGCTTTACCCTGAACCCAGATAAAAAAACCTGCAAAAGTAAGTCACACTGGGAGTTGGAGAAGGGCTCATTCCACTAAGTGCTTCTCCAGTTAGTTTTCCTTTCCCTGCAATCTTCAGCAAGATGTACTTATACTCAGCATTTGTGTATACTAATATTATTCTGCCCTTAATTTTTACCTTTTGGTCCGTTAGATCCTATTATGGGGATAATTTTTCAAGATTGAATAGACTGAGTCTGGACATTGGATTCAGTTAGCAAAGTCCCAACTATCTGAAATGAGGGTGCACTCTCCCTCCTCCTCATCCCCACAGTGTGTATTTGGAAGAGAAAAGAGAGTGCCCAGGGATGGGAGGTAAAAGGAGCTGGTTTCTTCCAGTTCTACAAGATAAGACAGCTGATGGATGCTGAAGGGGGTAAATTGCAGCTGTATCCTCTTTGATTGAAAAGAAGAAAATAAATGAGACTGTGGGGCATCCCAGAAGCATTCAAGGGGCACAGAGTGTCAGCAGGATGGCATTGAGAATGTGCCGAGCGCCTCAAATGCCTGTCATCTGGCACGTCAAGGGACATGACCAGAATCTGAGCATGGACCCCAGACAGCGCCTCTTTACACCAGACTGTTTCTAAGAGACTAATAGAATGGATGGCCCTTGAGGACAGAGATGATTATCTTTTTCTCACTGTTGAATCCTCAGTAACTCAAAGAGTACTTGGCATACATAGGTGCAGCACAATGTTTGTTGAATGGATGAATGAATGAGTCAATGAATCTCTCTGAGATGTGTCATCCTGGAAAAATTGCAACTATTGTTTTAATTCCTCGATCTTGTTAGAAGAATAGCCTTTTCAAGGCATGCAAGTTGTGAATTTTTTTCTCAAAAAGTCTTGCCTTAGTCCGCACTTATGCACACTGAATTGTTCAGGGTCAGCTGACCAGGTCATTCACAGAAGTCTCTGGAGCTTCCAGTAAGGGACGTATTTTCCTGTATGCTCCTTCACCCACTTCTTCCTGGCGATATGTACAGCAGTGGTCTGCATGGCAGGACTGTGTTTGCAAAGGTTTCACCATGTATCTCTTGTGAAAAGCACTGTAGGTTATATAACAGAATCCAGACGAGTCACATTCTATTTATAGCACAGATTAACTTTTACGCTCATTCTAATGAGTGTTATGCTCTGTATAGTGGCAGATGGTTGCACAGCCCATATTTTGAAACTGAGCCTCTCTTATAAAACATAATTCCTCCTGCCTTGCCTAGATACAAACTCTGGAAACATTCAAGCATTAAATGGGAATTTTAATTGCAAGCATTCAGAATGTGAAAACAATTAGATGGGATATTTTCCATTAGACCACACACGCCTGGGATGTATCGGAGGGCCAATTTTTCTGGCCTGGCCACTCCTCTCTCTGTCATTTACACCTTTAGCTAGGGGTGAGTGTGTGAGGGGCTGGCTGCACCCGGGGATAATCACTCACAGGTGGACTCATTTGAGGACCCAAAGCTCTTATGTGGGCGATGATGATTAGATCTGGTTCAGCTTAGATGCTCATTGCGGCTGCAAGCTTCTTCCTGTGTTACTGATGGAGAGGGGGAAAGGAAAAGTTAGGCATGTGGCCATTGTTGGAGGAGAATTTTCTGGAAGCTCTGCATCTCTTACCAATCCTCTGAGTCCCTCGACCTCTGCCATTCCCTCCACGCCCTCTGCCACTCCCTCAACAACTTAGAGAGGCAATTGGGATAAGAGAAGGGTGCAACGCAGTGCAGGCGACATTACCAAGGGAGGAGCGAGGCTGAGAACAGAAGGGCGAGTCGAAAGTCGTGACCATTTGGGAGTGGTCCCCACTACACATTAGCCCCCAAATGGGCCTGTTTGCAAGCTGTGGCCCAAGGCCAGAGACCCTAATGCTCATGCATGTATATTCAGCGGGTATAGCACCTCGTTACCCAGGTGCTCTATATTTTCATCCAAAAAAAAAAAAAAATGAAATTTGTTCCTAAAACCCAGTGTCCTCATCAGCCCTTCTCTCAACATCTTGCCTCATCGTTACATTTTCCATTGTCTTCGCTGTGAACCCAGCCCTGACTCCTGAGGCCAGCCTCTTGGAGCTGCCCTTGACTTAATGCTTGTGCTCAGTCCATTAGGCAGACAGCTGTAAATGGAAGCGAGTGCTCACTGTCTCTCCGGACCATTATGTGGATGAGGGGAGCCAAGAATTGGGTTTAAAACCTGGCGTTTGTTCTTAGGAGTCTGAGGTCTCTCCAGTGATCTGAGCATTGCAAATCTCGACCTCAGGGTACAGCCATTTATAGTTAATAGGAGGTTGATGGATGTTGGCTATTTTCAAATCTAATAAGAAATCTTTTTTCAAAGGAATTTTATGTCATCCAAATTAAACTGGGGATAAAAAAAAAAAAGCTCAAGGCAGAATCCTACTAAAGAGAAGACTCGTGGCCAGGATTTGTTCTTGCTTCTTAACTGGACACAATTTCTCCTCCTGGAGAGTGCCACTGTCCGCGTAAGGCACTGTCACAGTGTCAGTTATTAAGGGACTGGCGTGGCCGCCTGGGTGCATGGAGCCCCAGGGCTGAATCAGACGTGAGTGCTGGACTCCATGATTCCTGATTCTGGTGCCACGATGGGTGCTCCCTGTGGCTGGAGATAGGACACTCTAAAAACCGGTGTGAAATCCACAGGTTGGACTGACCCCGGAAGCCAAGAGATGTGCCGGGCTTGGAGATGCCACTCATGTTGGCTGTGTGAGCTTGGGCAGCTACTTCCTACTTCTCTGGAGCTGGATTCCCTAAACTGAAGGAGCAGGACTTCCTGCTTGAACATTCTGTCGCCCCTCCAGTTCCTCTGAAACTTACCATCTGTGCATGCTGTTGGCATCGAAGTGTACTGCCTGAGGTCACTAACCCTTCATGTTTTCGTCTTACCCACTCAGTTCTTTCATGCACTGGCACTCATGAAGTCCTGCCATCTGCCCCGGGCACTCTGGGCATTACCAGATACACTTGTGTCCAAGGTTAGGCCACGTGTGACACTTCACAGTTTGTGAGGAGAGTTAGCCAGGTATGAGATGAATACTAGGTATTCAGGAAAGGAGTAAATGAGTCAGTGAATAAGTAACACACACGTATTGTGTGGGAAATATGACACAAGTGTGGAAAGAAGGCAAAGAGCTATGGTTAAACCTCTGCTAAAAAGAAACATTGGGAAGAGTAAATTTTGAATTGCTGTTTGCTAGATTGCTGAGTGATAACCTCTTTAGGGTTCTAAATGTTTTCAGTTATATTATTTTTTGTGTAAATCTTCTTAAAAATATATATATATTTAAAATATTGGGTTTTTTCCCTTTTTTTAAGGTTTTTTTTGTTTGTTTTTTTAGAGACAGGGTCTTACTCTGTTGTGCAGGCTGGAGTGCAGTGGCATGATCATAGCTCACTGCAACCTCAAACCCCTGGCTTCAAGGAATCCTCCTGCCTTGGCTTCCCAAAGTGCTGGGATTACAGGTGTGAGCCACTGTGCCCAGCCCTTTTTTGGTATTTTTCTTAAATTGATATATCATAGTTGTACATATTCTTGATATTTATTTTTTTAATTGATGAAAATTATATACATTGTGTACAACATGTTTCGAAATATGTATATGTAAATCTTCCTTAAAGACAATGGTGGCTTTTTGTTATAAAATATATAGAACATAAAATTTACCATTTTAACCATTTTCAGTGTATAATTCAGTGGCATTAAGTATATTAATATTATTGTACAACCATCACCACCTTCAATCTTCATCACCCCAAACTGAAACTCTGTACCCAATAAACAATAACTCCTCATTTCCTCCCCCACTCCCTGGCAGCCGCCGATCTACTTTCTGTCTCTGTGAATTTGACTATTCTTCTAGGTGCTTCATATAGGTGGAATCACACGCTATTTTTGTCCTTTCGTGACTGGCTGATATCACTTAACATAATGTTCTCAGGCTTCATCCATGTTGTAGCATGTGTGCAAATTTCCTTCCTTATAATGTCCCATTGTATGTATGCACCATATTTTGTTTATCCATTCATCCATCAGCGGACACTCGGGTTGCTTCCACCTTTTGGCTGTTGTGAATAATGCTGCTATGAACTTGGGTGTATATACCCAGAAGTGGAATTGCTGGATCATACAGAGGTTAACTAGGGCAATAAGGAGCCACTGAAGCAAGAGGGTGCTGTGCATCATATCTTCAACTCATTTGTGTATTTAAGCTTCCTCAAATAATTTTTGGACAGATAGATGGTAAAAATAAAAGGTTAGATTCTCAGTTCATTACTTTATTGTTTCAGATCATTTCTGCTATATCAGTTAGGGTGCTAACAGAAAATCCAATCAATGCTGTTTTAAGTCACAAGGACATTTACTTTTTACCTAAGTCCAAAGCTAGCTGTCCCAGGGTTGACTCAGTGACATTATCGAGAATGCAGCCTCTTTCTGTCTTTCTAGTCCACAAAAGCATGTTGACTTTTCATCCTCATGCTTGTCACCTCATGGCTACAAGATGGCTGCTGCAGCTCCAAGCATCATACCTTCACACTATAGACTCAAAGGCAGAAAGGAAAGAGGACAGAGAAAAGCATTTCTCTTCATGCAGCTTTGTGTTTTCAGGAAACAAAATTTTTTGGTAGGGGCCCCTAGTAAATTTCTCCTTATGTCTCATTGGCCAGAACTAGGGCATATTCCCATCCTTTGACCAGTCACTGACAAGGGAGAACTGTGGTTGCCAGGGTGGCTTAGACTAGCCATGATTCATGTCTTGGAGGGTCTTGGGGTAATGGTTGTTGGCAAGACAACCAACAGTGTCTGCCACATTCCCAGAAAAAGAACAATGCTCTGCAGTTAAACTAATGCAGCCCAGTCATTTAGTGAGGTTGGAGGTGACCTTTTCCCTCAACACCAGTCTCATAAAGGCCCTCCACAAGCTCATTTTGTGTCCTTTTCCAGTTTTCCATCCCCCTTGTAACTGCCATGTGTGGGATCTTGTGGTTTTAGCATTTTCTACTAGAAAATGAATTGCTTATTGGCTGCTGGTTATGCTGCAGCTTCAATCTTCTGGCAGAGGCACGGCTTGGATGGGGTGAACTTACCATAGGACAGAACTGCAGGAACCTGGGCAGCAGCAGGGATACGTCCCATCTAGGTTCATGGTACGGGTGCTGTCACGATCTCACCAGAGCAAGGTTGAGGATTTGGGCCCTCCCTAATGTGCCTGCCATTTCCTGACTCCCCTAAAGAGCTGGATGTTTTGCAAGATCAGATTTTGTTTATTCTGCATCGTGCTGTCTGATGTCACTGTCAGATGCCGCTGCAGGCAGAAGCTCCGTATGTGCTTTGAACACTCCTGATCAAGGAAGAGACCGATTGGATTTTCTTAGCTTTTCCATCTTTCCTGGAAGGGCATGGGCTGGGAAGTGTGGCCCTCACCCCAGCTCTCAGCTCTTTGGCCATCAAGTCAGCTTAACTGAGCCTCCACTTAGCTCTTTGGCCACCAAAGGGCTGCTGGGGAGCCCAGAGGTACACTTCAGGTACCGGGCTCTCTTTCAAACAAGCGCGGGGAGAGCAGGCGCTGTTTTCTCTGTGTCCTGTAGAGCGCCTTATGTACTGAATATTTATTTGCTGCAGTCCGCCTGGCTGCCAGGCGGAGTCTCCAAACACGAGCCTGTCCTTGCAACTTCCACCAGCAGTCCCACCTCCAGCCGCCTGTCTAGAGCCTTCACTGCTCCATTCCCTGCAGGGCCCTGCCCCGCCATCCCTTCGCCTCCCCCCATCTGTGTCCCCACACTCCAGCCGCATGCCCCTAAATGTCCCCGTGCCCTCATCCCCAGGCCTTCGTGTTGGCTGTCCCCGAGTCCTCACGCTCCGCTACTTCCGGCCCCCTTTACCTGTTTAAAGCCTCCTTGCGGCCTGCAGTTGGTCAGCTTCCCGGAAGGCACCCCTGACCCGGGTCCTGCTCTGATCTCTGCGCCCCCAGTGGCTGCAGCTCCTCGCTGCCCCTCTGCAGCACGACCTTGCGGCAGGGCCCCTCAGCCTTACCGGCCACCGCATCCGCGCATCCAGCTCAGGGCCTGGCGCCTGGGTGGCGGATAAACGGATGAATGGCCAGTTCCCAGTGGCCTCTGCAGGCAGCGCCATCCGCTCTCTCCACTGGGGCTCGTGGGGTCCCCGGAGAAGCCCGGATCTAAAGAGGGGGCTGCCCTTCCTCCCCGCAGGGATCAACTACTGCGCCCTGAACAAACCGGGCTGCGCGCACGAGTGCGTCAACACGGAGGATGGCTCCTACTGCCGCTGCCGCCGCGGCTACGCCCTGGACCCCAACGGCAAGACCTGCAGCCGTGAGTGTGCCCGGGCGCCGGCGGGCGGGGGCCACCCGGCGGGCTCCCCAGCACCCAGGCCCTGCCCGAGCTCCTGGCCTTGCTGAGGGTCCCTAAGGATAGCCTTCCCCACCTCCGTTTCATCATCCGTAAAATGGGACTTATTCATACTACCCACCACCGCATAGGTTGGGTTGTGAGGATTAAAAGGATTAATCCGTGTAAAGCACTTAGAACAGCGCTGCAGGGCAAACGCGCTCAATAAATATTAACCACTATTATTATTTGCTGTGGAGAGCAATTACTAAGTCAATGGGCCAGAATTCAAATCCAAGCTCTACCACATACTGCATGTGTGACCTTGGGCAAGTTATTTGACTTCTAGCTTTGATTTCCTATCTAATTTTTTTTTTTAAAAAAAGGGAAACTAATAATAGTATTGATTCCTCAGGGTTTTTATGGGGAGAAATCGGGACCATTTCAATCTCTTAGCATGGTGCCTGGTGCCAGGTAAACATCCAATCAAGAACAGTTCTAGGCCAGGCTCAGGCCTGTAATCCCAGCACTTTGGGAGGCTGAGGCGGGGAGTTCGAGACCAGCCCAAGCAAGAGCAAGACCCCGTCTCCACAAAAAATAGGAAAAATTAGCCAGGCATGGTGCCCCATGCCTGTAGTCCTCGCTACACGGGAGGCTGAGGCAGGAGGATTGCTTGAGCCTGGGAGTTTGAGGTTGCAGTGAGCTATGATGGTGCCACTACACTCTAGCCTGGGTGACAGTGAGACACTGGTAAAAAAAAAAAGGTGGGGGAGAGAACAGTTCCTATCATGTATCATGGAGCCTGTGAGAGTGGCTGGAGCCCTGGTTCCAGGCTAGGACAAGAGGCCAGAAGGGACAGACCTCAGAAAGCAATGTGCTACACAGGCTGATCTGAGGGCAGAGCTGAGAAATGTGGGGCCTTCTGTGAAGGCTTTTCTTAATTTTCTTGTGTCAGAGCCATAACAAAGGTCCACTTGGTGATGTAAACGCATGGGAACTTGCAGGCTCTGCCAGCTGGGCGGGCCCATTGTGTTTTATGAGGCACAGTCTCCACTGGTCCCAGCCAGCAGGGCGGGAGCCATGAGCGCCGCGGTGTATCCCGCGCCCCTGGCACACTGGGAGAGGGCTCCGTGACGTGACCCGCGCAGAAGGGACCCTTTGTGAGGCTTCCACCCAGCAAGCCCCACATCTGCTCCGCTTTGGAGACAGAGATGGATTGTGAGGGAGAACAGTGCAGCTGTTGAGCATTTGGCCCTAAACTGCCAGCCGGGAAGTTTCACAGATGAAGTAGGAGCTCCAGAGCAGCCCCCCGGGAAAACGCGTTCCCCTTCCTGGGAAAACGGCTGCAGAGGGGCAGAATGCCTCCTTAGGCTTTCTAAGCCCTGATCTCAGAGGCCAGAGGGCTTTTGAACTAGAAGGTTGGCGCAGAAGCCAGTGCCCGCTGTGTGTTTGCCTCTGGGTGTCTCTGAGTCCTCACGAAAAGCCGGTGGGGGACAGGAGGTCTCCCATGCAACAAGGACACATCCTGGTGACGAACCCACCTAGGCCAGCAGGGGACATGCCTGCCTGCCTCTCTCTCCCAGCATGCCTAGAAGCGTAGAATTGCTCAGAGGACCAGCCACAAGAGGCCGGAGCCCTCCCTTCTCTCTGGGATCTAGTCAACTCTAAGAAAGCATAAACCAAGCCATCTCTGTCTAGGAGTCCCTGGAGAAAGTCATGGTCTTCTGAGGCCTCAGGGAGCCCTACGCTGAAATGCGCTCTTTCTGCAGGCACTTCCTGTGCACTGACTCACTTTGCCCTAACAACAGCCTTGTGTGGCATCTCCGTTCTTGTCCCTATTTGAAGATGGGGAAACTGGGGCACGAAAAGATTAAGTCACTTTCCCAGGGTCCTGTGACTAGTAAATGGCAGAACCAGGATGTGAACACAGGCATGTGGCTCCTAAGATCCTGCAAGTGTTTGCAGTAAGTGCATCTGCCAGTGGACTGTTCCAGAAGGCACTGGTCCCAGGCTACTTGGTGGCCCTGCACAAGGCCTGCAGTGTCTGTGCAGCCTCTGGGGGTGCATTTTCTCCAACCAGAAAATGTGGGAGGCAGCCCGCTGGGCTGTGGGCGCCATTCACCGCAGCTGTGTGTTCACAGCCTTCACTGCTCACTGCCCAGGCTCAGCCACGTGGCGCTCAATGCCAGAATGGCGTTCAGTGCCCGTTCATGTCTTCTGAATCTGGATATTCTGATATTGGGGGGGGGGGGTAAAAAAAATCACTTTTTCTTTTTTATTTTCAATTAGAAAAGAAACCATACAATTAATCCTTACTCAGCACTACTTGGTACTAATAGTAAGTATTCATTAAGTGGTTGCGGTATACCAGCTGCTGTTCTGAGGGCTTTGTGTGGATCAACTCCTCTTACTGTAAGAAAGCAGCCGTCATCATCCCCACTTCTCAAGTCAGGAAACAGCGCAGAGAGGCCCCGGGGCTGCCCAGCATCTGTAGCTAGGAAGTGGCGGAAATGTGATTTGAGCCCACGTGGTTTGGTACCAGACCCTTTCTTTTTTTTTGAGACAGAGTCTTGTCTTGTTGCCCCAGCTAGAGTGCCGTGGCATCAGCCTACCTCACAACAACCTCAAACTCCTGGACTCCAGCGATCCTCCTGCCTTAGCCTCCCGAGTAGCTGGGACTACAGGCATGCACCACCATGTGCAGCTAATTTTTTCTATATATTTTTAGTTGGCCAATTAATTTCTTTCTATTTTTAGTAGAGACGGGGTCTCATTCTTGCTCAGGCCGGTCTCGAACTCCTGAGCTCAAACGATCCTCCCGCCTCAGCCTCCCAGAGTGCTAGGATTACAGGCGTGAGCCACCGCGCCCAGCCCAGACACCTCTGTCTTAAGCACTGCTCAGCTGTGTGGCTTTGGGCAAACATGTTGACCTTCCCTGCACCCCGCTTTCCTGTGTGTGAAATGGGAATCGCACCTGCCCTCGGTGTTGCCCTGAGACTGCAGATCCTGTGTGCCTAGGCCCTGGCACTGAGTGCCGAGTGCCACTGTCATCAATAGCTTTCCCCAGACGTTGGGGCTGTCTGTGTTTACTCTTTAAAGAAATGAGAAGCCCAGCAAACAAGCAAGGCTGGTTTTCCAGAGAGGCGGGTGACATGGGGCAGAATGAAACCTTCACCATGGCTCCTCGTGCCTCCCAGAAGGTTTTGTTTTCCAATCTGGGTTGCTGATGGAGTGTTGCCGCCTTGGCTCCTCTGTGTCTTCCTGTGTGTGACAAACGCAGGCGTGGACCACTGTGCGCAGCAGGACCATGGCTGTGAGCAGCTGTGCCTGAACACGGAGGAGTCCTTCGTCTGCCAGTGCTCAGAAGGCTTCCTCATCAATGAGGACCTCAAGACCTGCTCCCGTGAGTCCCTCCTCCTCACTCCTCCTGTAGGGAAAGGCTTGCACCAGGAGTGGAACCTGGGTGGTGACTGCAGAGGATGCAGGTCGTGCGTGGGCCCCCTCTCCTCTGCCCTTTTCTCTGCTCCGGGGAGACTGTGGGGATGTCAGCTGGGAACTGCATGCCTGGGTGTGGCAGCAGTGGTAAGCATGACAGTCACTCGATTCCCTTCATAGCCCAGAGGCCTCACTGGCGGAGGCTGTGGGGACCACCAGGCCTTTGGTTTTGCAGGGGTGGATTATTGCCTGCTGAGCGACCATGGATGCGAATACTCCTGCGTCAACACGGACAGATCCTTTGCTTGTGAGTGTCCTGAGGGACACGTGCTCCGCAGCGATGGGAAGACATGCGCAAGTGAGTGTGTGAGGTCCCGGGACAAGCAGGACGTGGCACAGGCGTTCCGCGGGCGTGAGTGGGTCGTTCTGAAGCTGGACAGAGCCCTCGTTCTTAGCCCTCCCTGCTCTACCCCAGCCAGCCGGCACTGCTCGTGAATAATGGCAATGCAGACCCCTCGCTGACGGCCGGCCACATGCCGGGCGCCATGCTAAGCACACACGCTATCGCGTTCCGGCTACAGATGGGGAAACTGTGGCTCAGATTAAGTGACGTGCCTAAGATCACCAGCTCTGAAGTGGTGGTTTGAACCCTGCTCTGTGCGATTCCAAAGTCAGTTCTGGGAGAAGGCGAGGTTCCCGAGAAAACTCTGCCCCCTCCCTGATCCAGATGGCCTGAGAGCGCATGGTGGGGCTGGCAGGGATATTTTCTGGTACGTATTTCTTGCAGCTGGTCTCAACTCCTGCCTCCATTAATTTAAGGAAAAAAAAACACACACACTGCTTCCAGACCGCCTTGTCTCTTTCACACAAGAACGCGCCTTTGTTTCTTGCCCTGCAATCTGGTTTCTAAGTGGACCAGGGTAAAGACTTGAAAGATAGTCATTTTGAGAGAAGGGATCAAAAATGGAAGAAAAGGGCCATAATTTACCTCCCACATGCTGCTGGTCTTTCTGGCTATAGGGCCAAATTCCCCAACCACTGATACAACTATGGACACCTTTATCCACCTTTTGATATCATCCATTCACATGGGCAGATGAGCCGGCTGCACAGCTGGGCGTGCCTCTCTAACGATGCTGCCCGTGAGAAAATATTTCCCCAGTTTGGGACAGATTCTTGAATCTCGGCAAATGGGTTATCCATGTCATGCTTGTTTGTGGCTCCCTGCCCAGCTGCCTCTAGACAGGCGCTGCAGCCAGCTCGGGGAGGCACTGAGCACTGGGGGTGCAGAAAGAGGGCGGGTGTGTCGAATTGCATCTGCATTTGGCTGCGTCCCAGAGCCAGCTGCAAGGGATTTTGTTGGTTTGTTTTAATTCTCTGTCATCTTACAGTATTCATGCCTTTTCTCTGTCCACCTCTTCACTGTGAGGGTCAAGAACTGACTGTAGGAGGGGTGCAGGACCACTAAGAAATTCTCGTGGGCCCTTCCAAACACGTGCAGCCCCTTCTCTTTTGAATCTTATGCCTGCCCCCTTCCTCCGCCCAGGTCCACATCTGGGTTATGCCTTTACCACTTTTAAATGCTACCCATTTCTCATTTAAAGTGTGTTTCTTGACTAATGGCACAGGGACACCATCTACAGGAGTAAATGTCTCACAATGCAATTAATAGAGAGTTTTGTTATTTATGTATGGTTATGTCTATATGAGAACGTGTGAGGTAATCAGATGGGAAGAATTGTCCTTGGGAATGGTGAGTGAGAGTCACATTTACCCACTAGCTGATACGAATGCTTTAAGCTATTCCCCTAATTGAAGACTTTCTGTCTGCCCTGGAATGATTCAGCTGACTGCCCCGTCCTGTAATAACGGGCTAGGTTTTCGGTGTGGCCACAGCTAA
The DNA here is from genome assembly GCA_008750895.1 of Mirza zaza. Lineage (NCBI taxonomy): Eukaryota > Metazoa > Chordata > Mammalia > Primates > Cheirogaleidae > Mirza > Mirza zaza. The sequence continues at coordinate 18,168 of VSMD01085069.1, forward strand.
CTGGGGGTTGGGATGTGTGTTCCCCAGCTCTATGCCAGATGACCAAGAACCAGATGGCATGACTGCACCTTTTTGGCAAAGCCTGCTGGGGGCCAGCCAGGCCTGGCTCAGCAGATGAGGGTATTATTCTTGGCCCTTTATAAAGGCAGTATCCACTTATAGCCTTGATAGTGTGTGTGTGGGTTGTCTTGTCTGCTCATCTTCTGGAAAGTTCTCTGAAGTATGGAAACTAGGCCCAGGTTCCTGGGGTGCTGGGATGAAGTGGGCACTGCTGTCCTCAAAATAGGATATTATGGGCTCCTAGGGGCTCTCTGGCCTCTGGAGCGATGCCCCTTCCTGCCAGCCCCTTCACCTCCAAGCACTGATTGTGGGATTCTCCCTCTGAGCTGCCCTGCTGCGGCAGTTAGATGCCCAGACTGGGGGTGGGAGGAGAATGGTCTCTTCTACCAGCTGCAGCTGAGAGGCCTCCTCCTCTCTCCAGAGGTTTCCCTGAGATAGACCTTGTACAAGGGCATCCCATCCCCCAGAAAGACTCCACAGGTCAAATGTGCATGGATCACACAGCCCACTAACCTGTGAGCTCCTGAAGGTCAGAGGTCAGAGGTCGGAGGCTGAGGTAAAATGAGTGGGAGAGTGAATGGACCAAGACCTCTTGTTTTTTTACCCTGTGGCTCCTGGCACAGTGTTGGCTCCCTGCTCAATAGCCTTTAGTGGGTCTCCCTTGCCTCCCAGAATAAATTACCTTCTCACTCCATGATTTGGCAGTGTGGAGACCCCCTCCTCCACCTCTTTAGCCCCACCCTGGGTCTTCCCTGGAGCCTCCCGTTCTTCAGCCAAAGTGGCGAGTCCCCTATTCTCTGAGCAGGCCCTGCAGCTTCCAGCTTGTCCTGTCTCCACCTGGGGACATCCTACCCCCACCCCTGCCAGCGGAAACCCAGCCCACCCTGATGTCACCCCCCATAGGGAACTTCCTCCCCCCACCCACTGGTCAGGCTCAGTTGGGACCTCCCTGCAGTGCTCCCCTGCCCAGCCTCACCCTCTCTCTGCACAGATCCGAGGAACAGTGTGGCAGGGTAGAGAGAATATTGAACTGGGCCTCAAAGACTGGGTTTAAATCTTGTCACTTCTATACTGGGCAAGAAAATTGACCCTCTTTGAGTCTGACTGCTCATCTGTAAATGGAATGGTCACTCCTGCCTTCCTTTGAGGGTCACCTTGTGGCACAGGGAGAGACTTTCATCAAAGTGCTTTGTGAACTTGTTGAGGGCCGTAAGCCCTAAGGTACTTTTGTTTGGGTCCTACCTCCCCCCATCAGGCTCCCTTGCACAAAGGGAGGCCGAGGTAGCTCCCCGAAAGCTGCCTGGACACCCATGTCCCGGGGCCAGGCCTGCCCTCTTTGGAGAGGCCCCGGAGACACGCCCCCCATGGGAGGCAGTTGGATTCAAAGTCCAAGGGCAGTGGTAGGGGAGACCCTCCCTCTGCAAATGGGGGGTGCTGACAGGGATCTGGGCCACAAGCCATGGGGCACTGGGGGGGGGTCCTGGCTGTGGATGCTTCTAGTCCAGCTCCCACAGTGGATCTGTGAAGGCCTGTCCTGGCCTGAGGCCCTGAGCTTGGCCTCCCAGGGCTGAAGCAGCCCTGAGCAAGGCTAAGGGAATGTCTTAGTCTGCTCGGGCTGCCCTAACAAAATAACATAGACTGGGTGTTGTTTCTTAACCACAGAAATTTATTTCTGACAGTTTTGGAGGCCAGAGGTCTGGTGAGGGGCCTCTTCCTGGCTTGTACACGGCCAGCATCTGGCTGTGTCCTCCCATGGCAGGGGCGTAGGGTGAGAGAGCACAGGAGTGCAAGCTCTCTGGTGTCTCTTCCTATAAGGGCTCAAATCCTATCGGATAGGGGTGTAACCCTCATGACCTCATCTACACCTTATTACTTCCCAGAGACTCACCTCCAAATATCATCACATCAGGGGTTAGGGCATCAGCATATGAATTTGGGGGGACACAATTCAGTCCATAGCAGAGAGTAAGGGGAGAGGACCACCCTCATGCTCCTGTAGTCCCATTAAAGTCTTTCTGGGACAGAAGGAAGCTGTCACAGGTTTTCCCTTTCTTTCGTGGGAAACAGCTGTAGGGAAGAAACCGATGCCTCCAAGCTGGCCCCAGGGGGTCAGTGGCAGAGCCAGGACTGGACCCCGAGTCCCCTGACTTCGGGATCCCTTGCCCAGTGTGAGATGCCCTTGAAAAGTACATCTCGGTTCAGTTGCTTCTGGATTTGTCTGAGAAAAAGCCTATACAGAGTTAGCAAAGGACTGGCCGCTCCTAGTTTCATTATGAGAAAAGTCAAGAAATGGTGTAATTCTATCTGTCAGCCTTTGGTTACCCTCTTGGCAGACGGCTGTGGCTTTCTCCCTCTGGGGTCGGGGTTGGTTTTAACAACCTCTTACACAGGGCCCAGACACAGGAGTGCTGTCTGTCATCGCTGCAGAGGTGTGGGTCCCTGGAACACTTTACCCTAGAACTGCACCACAGACGTATGTGACTCACCAGATGTGTAATCCAGATGTGTGCGGCTACTAGACATGGGCCCTAAAAACCTGTGCTACATCCTGAAACTTCTAGTCATCCTGGTCACAAATTGAAAATCTCACTAATGATGAAGATTTGACTAAATGTGTGGACCTGCTTCCTCGTGTGTGAAAGAGATTTCTCGCAAGTCCTCTCACCAGTTTCATTTAACCAATCGATGGCTCCTAATCGAGTCTGTCTCTCCTCTCTGGGTTCTAGTCTCAGTACTTCCTTAAGCTCTTGGTCCATTTATTCTTATTCTCTACTGTATTCACTGTGTCCCTACAGTGCAGGGTGCTGGGGACCCCTAGGGTGGACACAGATTCAGTTTGTGTGCTCTGACGGAGTTTAAAGTTTCTCAGGCAAGAAGGATATTAAAGATGGACGGTCCATTCCTTGCGGTGAGAGTCGAGCTGGCGGAAGGAGCAGTGCCACGGGAGCCTCCCCTAGTCCAGAGAAAGAGATGTTTGATCCATCCAACACCTGGGGAGCGAGAAGAGTGAGCTGGCCAGAGGTGGAAGGGAAGAGCTTCTGAGGTGCTGGAAACAGCATGTGCAGGCCCAGGGGCCAGAGCGTGAACCACAGGAAGTTCAGTGTCCTGGGAGCAAGAGGGAGGCTAGTGAGAGACACCCTGTGGGGTTCCAGGGAACTTTCTGGAGGCAGGCCTCCCTTGAGAAAACTGTTTCAGTTTGTCTTCTGAGAACCTACCAGGCCATCAGCACACCCTGTTGAGCTCAGATGACTCATGGATGTGCCACTGAACCAGAAGACACAGAGGTGATGGATTTGGATGTAGCCACACCTGTGCCGCCAGGACAGCTAAGACTGTCACCTCCGCGGGTTAAGAGATCTTGGGAAAGTCACTTCCCATCCTTGACCATCAGTTTCCTCATCTCTAAATAAATGGGTTAGACTAGTTCATTTCTAAGGTCCCTTCCAGCCCCAAGTAAGGATAGTACCTGGCCAGATAAGTGCTCCATAAACACCTGCTGGGTGAATGACCTCTTTGTTGGGGTGGTTCTCTTCGCCTGTTAAGGGACCTCCGAAGCACTTTCCTATGGGGGAGTATCTTTGGCCCTGGGGAGAAGCTGACTCCAAATTGCTTTCCAGACTTGGTGGAAAGAAAGCAGCTAGAGCTTTCACCTTTGGTGTTCTCTAACTTCCCACGTGTGGCTCGTTGAACTTATAAGTGACCCAGGACATCCCTGACATGCGGAAACTGGACATTTGGCTGAACAAATGTGAATTGTGCATCTGCAAGACTGGCGTGAGAGTGAGGAGAGTGAGGAGACTGCCAGCATCCACATCCCCCGGGGTTCACATTTAAAACATCTGCACAAAACCCTGTGAGGTGGAGCTAATTACCCTCAATCTTCGGAGTGGAAAACTGAGGAAATGTTTCCTTCTGTTTAACAGGCCTTTCCTGGGGGTCTGTTAGGTGCCAGGCATTATGTCCACTGCCAGCATCTCACCCCTGGTGGTTCATCAGAATCATCTGTGCAGCTTCGAAAAAATCCAGAGGCCCAAGCAGTACCCCAGACCCCCTGAATCAGAAATAGAGACAGAGACTGTCTTACGTTGTTGGTGAAAGTAGAGATTGAAATCACCTCTTTGGAGGACGATTTGGAAATATTTGTCAGCTTTTATACCCTTGACCTAGGCAGTTCCACCCCTGGATGTGTATCTTTCAGGTAGACCCTCACATTGTATGTCAGACCACATGCACACAGGGATCCGTTGCAATATTTGTAATGTACTGGGAAGCCCTGTTGTGAGCTGCCTTGCGGAAAGGCCCGCGGGGCGAGGAACCGAAGCCTCCAACTAACAGCCGGGGAGAATCTGAGGCCTGCCAGCAAATACACTCGCGAGGCTGGAAGTGGATTTTGCTGCTCTCCTGAGCCTTGGGATGCTCACAGCCTCACGAGAGACCCTGAACCAGAACTGCCCGGCTAAGCCACTCCCAGATTCCAAACTGTCAGAAACTGTGTGAGATAATAAATGTTTGCTGTTTTAAGCTGCTAAATTTGGGGGTAACTTGTTGCACAGCAATAGACAGCTAATATACCATTCTTACTTTTTAATTTGTTTTTTAAGAGATAGGGTCACACTGTCACCCAGGCTGGAGTGTAGTGTCATGTTCATAGCTCAGTGCAGTCTCAAACTCCTAGGCTCAAGAAATCCTTCTGCCTCAGTCTCCTGAGCAGCTAGGACTACAGGTGCACACCACCACACCTGGCTAATTTTTAAATTTTTTGTCAAGACGGGGGTCTCGCTCACAATGTTTCCCAGGCTAGTCTTGAACTCCTGGCCTCAATCTTCCTGACTTGGCCTCCCAAAGTGCTAGGATTATAGGTATGAGCCACCCCACCTGGCCTCCATTCTTATTAGTTTATTAAACCTTCCAGTGTTTCTTTATGTGAATAAAAGTAAATGCAAGTCTATATTTTTATTTTCTCCCCTTTCTTATATACATAAAAAAAATGGTGTACTATAATGCCCCATTCTATACTTTTTTTCCCCACACAATGATATTTCCTGGAGATGCCTTCATATCATTACAGAGAGGAATTCCTCATTATTTTTATAGCTGCACCATGCTCCATTGTATGGAATATTTATTCAGCCAGTTTCCTGTTGTTGGACACTTGGGTTGTTTCCCACTTTCCATTATTACCAACACTGTGCTGTGAATAACTTGAAAGTATATCTTTTCATATGATGCGAGGGTATCTGTAGGAGAGAGTTTCAGAAGGGAAGCTGCTGGGTCAAAGGTGCATTTTGTAACATTGATAGACGCTGCCAGGTACTCCTGTGCAGAGAAAGTGCACCCTTTAGTATATTTGGCTTTTGGACTGTGTGCCTGTTTCATCTCTGCAGGAGATTCTGATGATCATCTGAGATTAAGAACTCATCTACTCCTACTCTACTCTCTCTTGATCAGATGCTCTAAGGGAATGAGGAGGAGAAAGGTTAAGAGTCAAAATTCTCCACATGCTTTTAAAGCATGCACACAGCAAACATGCCAAACAGCTACTAACGTGGGAGCCCAGAGGAGCTGAGACACTGGGCTGGGAGCTCCTGGGCTGGCCTGCGGCCAAGGGCAAAGACACGCTGCTGTGGGCACGTGGCTTCCCGCTCAGCAGCCCCTGACGGAGGAGAGCAGCACAATGAGGAGGGCCCAGGAGAGCCTGGGGACAGTGGCCCCTAGTCTGTGTCGGGGAGACGCTCGAGCCCTTTCAAGATAAAAGCCTGAGCTGAAGCTAAGGGACCAGCACAGGGCCCAGGGGATGCTCCAGGAAGGAAAGATGTGCTCAGAGGGGTCTGTCTGAATTATGGCTTGACAAGGCTGGCCTGAAAGAGCTGTATCTATTTTATTACCTTGGAAAATGGAGTATTCTTATTATAAATTCATGGTGGGGGGAAAAAAAGCTCCTTTCTATGGCCAGCCAGTCATCTGTATTACAGATCGCTCGATTGTACTTTCCACTCTTACTCTATGTGAGGAACAATCCCCAAGCCATCGGGAAATGTTCTGCATTAATAATGAGCCTAGAATGTGCCCGGAAAAGTAAGTCATGTTCAGGGCAAGCAGGAGGGTCCAATGCCGCTTTCAGTCTCTTCCACAGCTATAATTTCAGTTAACAACGTTTTCCTGCTGTTCAAAGATTTTGGCAGCGCTTTGGCCCAAAGAAAGGCAACCAGAATTCCCTTCATGTTTGAAAGCTTACTTTAGAATATAGCAGTGCAGTGTAGGAAGAAAAAAAAATGGGATTTATTGTCATAAGATCCTATTTTTAATCTGGTTCTTCCTCTTGTTAACAGTTAGTTGGTCTTGGCAAGCCATTAACCTTCCCAAACCTTAGTTTCCCTAGCTGGTAAACGAGTATAACAACAGCTCCCTTAACTAACCCACAGGTGGTTCTGAGGATGCCCCCTCCAAAGGGAAATACTGCAAAATGCTTTACAAAAAGAAGTTCGTGCCTGATTATAAAGGTCATTATGTGCTTTAGTGTCTATATTTAATAATTTCAATTCACATCCATTGTAGAAATTCTGTACAATCGGAAAGGATTGAGTTAACTCTCAGAAATTTGTATGGTTCTTATAAAAAGTCACTGCCCACCTGTCCTCAGTCACAAGCTTTTAAAATAGCAGCCTGGTTTTCACAGGGTCCCAAATATTCTGGTCCCCTAGAAGTCACCCAGTTGTACAGATGACAATACCATCCTTCAATTGCTCTCTCAGGCCGGCAACCTCAAGTCATCCTTGCCTCTTCTGTCCTAGCCAGATGGATTCTTCGTGTCAGTCCGTCAGCAAATCTACCCACAGTGTGACCACTTCTCACTGCCTGGTCTGGGCCACCAAGATCTTTGCAGAAGGCTGCTTCCAGCCCTCTCTGCTCCACTCCGTGCAGAGCAATCCTTTAAACACAAAGTCAGACCAGGCACGGTGGCTCACACCTGTAATCCTAGCACTTTGGAAGTCTAAGGCAGAAGGATCATTCGAGGCCAGGAGTTTGAGACCAGCCTGAGCCACACAGCAAGGCCCTGTCTCTATAAAAAATACAAAAATTAGCTGGACATGGTGGCACACACCTGTAGTCCCAGCTACTTGGGAGGCTGAGGAAGGGGGATCACTTGAGCCCAGGAGTTGGAGGTTGCTGTGAGCTGTGATCATGCCACTATACTCCAGCTTGGGTGACAGAGTGAGACTTGTGTCGCTTCACTGCTCAAAACGCTCCAATGATTGCCCTTCTTACTCAGATCTGACCCCTGCCTGGGAATCCCACATGGTCTTCCCTCACTGACCTTGCTGTCCACATCCCCTGCCAGGCTCCAGAAGTTGCTCTGGTCACACCAGTCTCCTTGCCTTTCCTGAAAAGTGCTAAGTGTGCTCCTGCCTCTGCAGTTTGCACACGCTGCTCTTTCTTGCTGGTACTGTTCTTTCAGACACCACCGCTCACTTTCTTTCTGCAGGGCTCTGCTTGTTGTCACCTCGTTGCTTGTTGATGTTCATTTTTCCTTTAGAGATGATTATCTGACTTTACTGTGTAAATACAACAAGCCCCTCCCCACCCCTGCCCCAGCCCAGCAGCCACTCTCTCCCCTGCCTCCTGCTCTCCCTCCATAGCACTCTTCCCACACAACATGTCATATGTTTGTTTGTTTGTTTGTCTCCCACCCACCCCTGCTTCCCCTGATGCCCAGTGCCAAAGGTAAGCTTCACAAAAGCAGGAACTTTATTTCATTCATTGTTATATCCCCAAAGCCTAAAACAGTGCCTGGCTCATCACAGGGACTCACGAAGTATTTGTTGACTGACTGAATAAATGGATTACCTAAGTGTGATATAGACATACGTACGTAAGTAGATATGGAGATAAGTTGATAATATACTTATGTGCTAGCCAATGAAGTTAAATGTATTATCTAGTATTTACATGTCATGTGTATCTCTCCTTTTGTAAATTGTCTTGTCATGTCTTTTGTTCATTTTTCCTTTAGAGACGATTATTAGATTTTTATGTGCTCTATATGTATTAGGAAGCTTTGTTCATAGATGTGCTTTCTAGTCTGAAATGTTCACTGAGGGATAAGGCGCTGTATTAATTTAAGGTGTCTGAGATGTCTTTTACGATTGAGTAAGTCATTAACGTATGAATCATCTTCTTCTTCTGTTTCTCTAATTCCAATTTGGTTCTCAGAGTTGGACTCTTGTGCTTTGGGGGATCATGGCTGTGAACATTCATGTGTGAGCAGTGGAAACTCTTTCGTGTGCCAATGCTTTGAAGGCTATATTCTCCGTGAAGATGGGAAAACCTGCAGAAGTAAGTTTTTACTGGAGCTGGCTCATGCTACCGCGTCAGACCACTGCACAAAACCCATTGTCCTGGTCTCTGTATCAATCAGTTGCTCTCAAGGCAATGCCACGCAACTAAATGTAATGTGGTACCCTGGATGGCATCCTGGGACAGAAGAATGACATTGGATTAAAAACTAATATAAATAAATTACTGATTTTAGTTAATAAGAATGCATCAATATGAGTTCATTAATTATAACAAATATACGATACATTAGTTATAGTAAAATGTTAATAATAGGGGAAACTAGGCGTGGGGCACATGGGACTTCTCTGTACCGTATTCTCGACTTTTCTGTAAATATAAAACAGTCCTAAAAAATAAAGTTTGTTTAAAAAAGTGCACTAACAAAAAAGTCAATGGCAGAGCTACAATTGAAGTTGCTCATTTATATGTTTTATGGCAAGAAAGAGTAGGTTAGCAGTGTGCTCCAGTGGAAAGACATACAGTCAGAAATCCAAGATTCAATCAATTTCTATTTCTGCCATTTACTAGCTAGGAAAGTTGCCTGACTTCTCTGAGCCTCTCTTATTTATCTATAATAGTGTTGTTGTTATTTCTGGTAGCACAAATCCCTCATAGAGGGCACCTTGTGATGAGGCCATTCTTACATTCTGGAAGGCAAAGCCTCTTAGATGGGGCTGTGACAAGTCTGCCTCGGACGGGCAGCTGCAGGGTGAATTGCTGGTGGCAATCTCGAGACACATCACTGCATAATCAAAGCGGAATGGGTGACCCTGAGCAAATGATTTCTGTCTCTATCGGTTATCTTCTTCTCAAGCTTCTCAAACACTTCATAAAGAGCAACTGTGTTGACACTTTTTTGAAGAAAAGATGGGTAACTGGAATTATTATGCTCATATTTTAGACAGCAAAGCTAAGACTCCAAGAGGTTATGTGGTCCTCCTAAGCCATGTATTATACCAGGGACAAAGCCAAAATTAGATTTCAGTGCTGCTAATCTAAATTGAGGTTTAAACTCCTAAGTAATCATAGCAACAGTGTTTCCATTCTGAGATCAGAAACTATGCAAAAAACTGATGATGGATTGCATTTCTATGAGACACTAAAGTTGCTGCTGGTGAATGATGATGATGATGATGATGATGGTGAGAAAGTTTGAAGAGTTAGCCCGAATTAGAGCTTGCTAAACTTTGCTCTCAGTTTTATCTCTCCATCCTGTGGGTCACTGAGCTCAAGTGGCACTGGAGTGGCTGAGATGGATGGCTCCTCCAACGTGAAGTCCGTGGAAAATTCATGTTGATGAAATTGTTTTAACTTGCTCTGCTCTCTTCAGGGAAAGATGTCTGCCAAGCAGTAGACCATGGCTGTGAACATGTGTGTGTGAACAGTGGCGAATCATACATGTGCAAGTGCTCAGAAGGATTCCAGCTTGCAGACGATGGGAAACACTGCAGAAGTAAGTAGTCGCAAGGTGGAGAAGAACTTTTCCATCAGTGAGACTGACCCAGATGGTTACAGAACTTCATTTAACCTTTAAATCTTCCTTTATTACCAATGTTACAAATATCATTTCCTACCTTGTGTGCTCTGAAAGTGTTTTGCTAGAGGTCACTGCAGGAAACCCTAAGTTCTTTAGGAATTTCTCAGTCAAAGCCCCGAGTTGTCAGGCTCTTTGCTTCTTTTCAGTTTCTCTCAGCTGTTGGTTTTTCCACGATGTCGTGTGGCTGCCCAGAGCCTAGCACAGGGCCTGACTAGTCGCTGGACTGAATTAGAATCTCTGTCAGCAATCGCCACAAAGATCGAAGGTTCTGTAGTGCTTTTTCTTCTTGGCAGACCTTATAAGTAAGGGTAAAGGGTGAGAGAGGGGCTTGAAGGGATTTTCTGTGACTTTTGTTTGTTCTTTCTATCATTTGTTTCTATAGATTGTTCAGAAAAGACTTGGAGAGTTTAGGTAAAAAGTATATTAGCCAGGATTCTCCAGAGAAACAGACCATAGGAGATAGATAGATAGATAGATATGGAGAGAGGGAAAGCTCGATTTTAAGGGATTGGTTCACAGGACAGTGAGGGTTGCCAAGTCCTGCATCGGCAGGGCGGGCTGGAGAGCCAGGCAAGAGCTGCTGTTGCAGCTCCAGTCCCTGCACACAGACGTCCCTTTTCCTCGGGAGACGCAGCCTTTTTCCCTTAAGGCCTTCAACTGATTTGGATGAGGCCTGCTTACATCATGGAGGGTCATCTGCTTTACACAGACTCTACTGATTTAAATGTTAATCCTGCCCGAAACTTACCTCACAGCAGCATCTCGACTGGTGTTTGACCAAACCAGGCACTAGGTAGCCTAGCCAAGATGACACAGAAAACTAGCCTTCACAACACCTGAGGGAAGAGAGGGACCCGGCACACTAGCTCCATGAGGTGGGCATTAGAAGGGCACAGGGCAGGGATCTTTTTCCCCCACTGTGAGATTCTGAGGGGTTTTGACAATGTCTACTTGCGTTTGTGACACTCTGCCCCAGTGAGCAGATGGCCCTTTTTTAGTTAAAGCGATATAAGTTCATCTGCTTTTGAGGTTGATTTTTGGGAATTTTCTTGCAGACTCCTTGTTTGGAAACATCACTCAAACCTCGTTTTTCTCTCTGCTGTCACAGCACAACAAGCATCAACACGGAAAGACTTCTGTGACCAAATGTGTGGGGTTTCCACCCCCTCCCCACACTAAGCCCCAGACATCAGCGAGGTGTCCTCTAATTCAGTTCCCACACTGTCTGCTTGCAGATGGCGTCAGATCCCCAGATGGAGGGCTCAGTCCTCAGCACTGCCCCCACCCCAGGCACAGTCACAAGCTCAGGCCTGTGGAACTTCTGACTGACCAGCTTCAAGTTGAGGTCCCAGGGCCCCTGCTTTGTTTTTGATTAATTTACTAGAGCTGCTCACAGAACTCAGAGAAACACTTATTTATATTTACCGGTTTATTATAAAGGATATTACAAAGGATACAGATGAGGAGACGTGTAGGGTGAGGTGTGGGGGAAGGGGCACAGAGCTTCCGTGCCCTCCCTGGGCCCCTTCCTCCAGGAACCTCCATGCGTTCAGCTCTCCGGAAGCTCTCCAAACCCAGCCCTTGTGGGTTTTTATGGAGGCTTCATTGCATAGGCATGATTGACCACTGTGTAGAAACGTGATTGGACAAAAAGTACCTGATCTAAACCCAGCAAGGCCTATCTGTTCAGACTTCTCTTGGCCTCTTTGTGTAGCATTCCTTCCTGTGGGGTGTAGGGCAGGACCCTCTCTTGGAAGGAAAGTCTTTCAACCCACAATCAGATTAGAGTCCTGCCTTGGGCGGATGAAAGGAAGCCAGGAGAAGGTCAGAGAAAGAAATTGTTTCCTGAGGCCTAAAGTGCCCCACATTATAACAAAACACTGGAACAAGGGCTATGGGAGTTTCGAGTCAGGGTCTGTGGATGAAAACCTATATACACATATAAAATCATATCACACTCTTTTGTGATACATGGGGACATTCCACATGTGACAAAGCTGGGTTGGATGGGACTCACTGCCCTTCTACTGACACTGGGAAGAGGGAGTCCCACCTTTAGCAAGAAGTTCTGTTTGAACAGCTGACTCCTGGGGTGCCTGTGGTACCCTGGCCTAACTGCAGGATCCCCGCATGTCCCCAGGTCTAGCTTCACACTGCAGTGTCCCTTCCGTGGAGACTGTCCGTTCCATCCACTATGTCTGCCTGAGCTGCTCGTTCACGCCTTCATTTCTGTAAACAGCTGCACATTCACACATACCATTTATTCATTCAGCACAGCTATTGCTCAATAAATTGACCTATTGGACACAAGGTACAACTTCTACTTCTGGAATTGGATTGCTAGATCATATTCCACCATTCCCACTTCCTGGAGGGGTCTGTAGTCACTGACTGATTTTGTGTGAAGCTTCTCCTTTTAAAGGGCTAATGCCAGAAAAGAGCCGTGGGCTTTCATGCGTGGAGGAGGGAGGACTCAGGAGACGTGGGGACTCGGCTGTGTCATCACCTTGCCGGATGACCCTGGGCACTAGTGAGATGTTTTGGGGATGTTTCTTCATGTGTATATTGGGAATCATTATCCCTGCCCTCCTCCTCCTCTCACAGGATATTGTGAGGATGGAACGGCTTGGAAGAGTTTAAAGTACCTCACACACGAGAAATGTTCATTAGACAATCAAAACTGGAGTATTTGGGATGCCTATGGAAAAAATCAGAAACTAGTGCACATTTAACAATTCTAAAATTTAATAATAAGTCAAGGACACCTTATCACCTGTCTTACCATTCAGACCTGTGTGAGCTAGAGCTTTCTGAGAGCTTCTTTCTTATCATGGCCTGTCAGGAGTATGAGACTAAAAAGGATGTTATGAAGGACATTTGAGCAGAGATGGATTTTCTTAAAAATAAGTGATTTCCATGATCTCTCCTTCCATGACTATTCAACACGGCTCCTTCATACACTGATAGGATTGTTCAACTCCCTACGTTTTCCTCAGGGAAGGATGTCTGCAAATCGACCCACCATGGCTGCGAGCACATTTGTGTTAATAATGGCAATTCCTACATCTGCAAATGCTCAGAGGGATTTGTTCTAGCCGAGGACGGAAGACGGTGCAAGAGTAAGTGATCCGAACTTGGCTCTCTGCTTTCGTTTGGTTTGGAGCAAGTGCTTTTTGGAGTATCTTCAGGCAACAAATCCCTCAATCCCTCAGCTCTGCTTCCCTCATAAATATAAATACATACCCACAAATACGGCATGGGGAAGAGAGGGCTTAATGGCAGCACCTGTGGGAACACTTTCAGTTTTAGTTGACAATAAGTTCATCATCAGCCAAAAGGCTGGAGTGATCTCAGGCTGAATGAGATCTGGATGAGGAGGGGTAGAATCGTGCTCTGCTCTGTGCTGCAGAATTACGCTCAGTTCTGGGCATGGTACTTTAGGAAGAGAGAGATGGATCAAAAGTTTAAAAATTAAAAAAACAGGGCCTGGCGCGGTGGCTCATGCCTTTAATCCTAGCACTCTGGGAGGCCGAGGCAGGTGGATTGCTGGAGGTCAGGTGTTCGAAACCAGCCTGAGCAAGAGCAAGACCCTGTCTCTACTAAAAATAGAAAGAAATTAATTGGCCAACTAATATATATATATATATATATATATATATATATAAAATTAGCTGGGCATGGTGGCGCATGCCTGTAGTCCCAGCTACTCAGGAGGCTGAGGCAAAAGGATCGCTTGAGCCCAGGAGTTTGAGGTTGCTGTGAGCTAGGCTAATGCCACAGCACTCACTCTAGCCTGGGCAACAAAGTGAGACTCTGTCTCAAAAAAATAAAAAAATAAAAAAACACATATATAACCCCCCACTGCTAAATTTGGCTTTAAAAACTAAAAATAAAAAAGATTGCAAAATAGCAAAAGAAATTTTGAGAGAATAATTTTATAATCTCAGAATAGAGAAGATCTTTCTAAACATTATGTGAAATTTCAAAGCCATAAAAAGGGAAAATATATATTAAGAGATTAAAGTTACAATAACTTTTTTTAACTTTTCATCAGAGATCAAAAAGTTTGATGAGGGCTGGGTGTGATGGCTCACACTTGTAAATCCCAGCACTTTGAGAGGCCAAGGGAGGAGGATTACTTAAGGCCAGAAGTGTGAGACCAGCCTGGGCAACATAATAAGACCCTATCTCAAAAGAAAAGAAAAAGTTTGATGAGTTTCTATGTTGGCAAAAGTATATTGTAATAGGCATTTATAATGGATAAGTGGGTGTCTGAATTGACACCACCTTTTGGAGGGCAATTTGGCAATTACTTTAAATGTAAATCTACTCCTAGGGGGTTTATCCTACAAACATGTATATGGGTTTACAAAGCCTTATATATAAGAATATTAGGTGCAGCATTATTTGTAGCAGCAAAAAACTGGAAACAAGCTAAATGTTCACCCATAACACACTGGTATATAAATTATAGTATATCTATACAATAGAAGATGATGCATCTATCAAAAAGAACAAAGCAGCTCTAGACATATCCTCAAGATATTTTAAGTGAAAAAAAAAAGCATGGTGCTGAATGGTTTTTATAGTATGTTACCATTGATGTATTTTCTCTCATACATTGATGTATGTATTCTAACATATACATTCTCCCTCTCTCTCTCTCTCTCTTTCTACACACACATGCACACACCTTTTTCTTTTCTTTATTTTTAGAGACAGAGTCTTGCTGTCTTGCCCAGGCTGAAGTGCAGTAGTGCCATCCTAGCTAACTGCAACCTCAAATTCCTGGGCACAAGTAATCCTTCTTCCTCAGCCTCCTGAGTACTGGGACTACAGGCACACACCACCACATCCAGCTGATTTTTCTTAATTTTTTGTAGAGACAGGGTTTCACTGTGTTATCCAGGCTGGTCTTGAAGTTCTGGTCTCAAGTGATGCTCCCACCTCAGCCTCCCAAAGTGCTGGGATTACAGGCGTAAGCCACCTCACCCAGCCTATACGTTCTTTCTCTAATGTTTGAGTTTTGTTCCATGTGCATGTATTATTTTTTAGAAAAAAAAATTAAAGAAATAGGATAGAGATAAACATGACTCAGGAAAGAATTAAGCTTCAGGGTGAGGAAGTTCAGTACTATGTCAGGTGAAAAATAAAGGAAGAAACTGGGGATCTTTGTAGGGGAAAAAAAACTTGAGGTACCACATACCAATGTGACTGTTATCTCACTTATGATTTATATGACACCACCCTGCCCCAGGAAAAGAAAGAACACTGGGGAGAAGCTACAGCTCGGCAAAGGACAGAACTTTCTATTGGGGAACTGCATGATTAATTAGTTCAGAGTATGAGCTTTGGGTCAGACAGACCTGGATTTTCAGCTTTGGGTCAGACAGACCTGGTCTACTTGGTGACGTTGGTCACATTATTAACCTTTCTAAGTCTCAGTTTCCCAGTCTATAAAATGAGGATAATATCTCACAGAACCAGCATGAGGAATACGTGGGATCATGTGTTTAAAGGCGCTGAGCCCAGTGCTGGCGCACACTGAGTGAGACACGATTGCAATTGCCATCATCAACAGCAGAGCCGTCCAAAAGGGCGTTAGTGGTAAAGTGATGAGCTCCTCATCCAGAGAGGTGTTCAGGCCCAGCCTGAACGGCTGCGGGGCGGGATGCTGTAAAGAGCATGTAAACAACAGCAGGGCTGGAGTAGGTGACCTTGAAGGAGTTTATCCAACCCTGAAATTCTAGGACTCTGTAAAAATTAAATTCTGAAAGCAAATCACAGCTCCATTCCAGCCTCATCGATTTCATTACCAAAAATGAAATGCCCAAGAAAAATGGGAATGACCCTCCTGAAACAAGTAGCCAACAGGTGGGGCTGTTGAGCAAACGTCTGGGCCCTTCTCACCCTGACACTCTTCCACTCTACCTTGTTTTTTGCTTCTTGGAGAAGCCTTCTGGGCTCTCTGTGCATGGAGGCTGCAAGTTCTGTAAGAAAAGAGTATATGGAGGAGAAAACAGACTCACTGCTGGAAAATTATTTCAGTATTTCTGAAATCTGCTGGAGAGGCTTGTGCATGCCACCTGTGTCTTTTTATGGTTGATTCAAGAACAGGCTATGAATGTAAATAAAGCTCTGGATTGGCCTCTTCTTTTTTCACTAATAAAGGATCAATAGGTTGAGTAATCAGGACAAGTACTTAATGGAGAAAGAGGAGAACCCAGCCCCCAACACATGCATATGAGTGCACACACACACACATACGCACACACACACAATTATGTCAGCGTGTTATACCAGCCAGGCATAGAAATATTTTTGCATGTGTATGTCTTTACTTGCTTAAATTGTTGTGCCTCACTTTGAAAGATTAGACAGCTGCTTGATACATAAAAGAGAATGTTTTATCACATGTTGTAGACTGAAATGGGATCATCCATTTTGGATCTGTAAAGTTTTCTTATGCAGCCCTAAACACCAAAAAGTCTCTCCGCACCCAAATTGCTTAATCATATGCATAAAGCTTTTATCTCTGTTTTACCATCAACCATCTGAGTTGCCTGAAAAGCTTCCGTGTAATGAATTCATGGTGATAATTCTTTCTTAAACTTTAATAGGTCAGTACAATATGTATAAGTATGCTACCCAATGACCACCCCCTCATTCATTTATTCTGTCAACAAGCACTTATTGAACACATTGAACACTTATTGTGTGCCAGGTATTGGGGGCGTAAAAAATTAATGAGATGCAGTCTCTGCTGAGGAAGAATTCAACAGACTGGATGAGGAGACAGGCACATAATTAAATAATTATTGCACAACTTGGAGCACTGCAGAGAGTACATTAGACTGTAAGCAACTTGCTGTCAAGGACTTTGTCTTGGTTACTATCACAATCCTGCTGTGCCCACTGCCTTGTACAAAGCAGGTACTCAATAAATAAATTCTTGGTTGAATAAATAAATTAGTAGTGTTAAGGTATACAGAGAGTTAACTGATGCAAACTGGCTTACTAGGAAAACTCCCTGGGCCGGGCGTGGTGGCTCACGCCTGTAATCCTAGCACTCTGGGAGGCTGAGGTGGGTGGAGTTCGAAAGGTCAGGAGTTCGAAACCAGCCTGAGCAAGAGCAAGACCCTGTCTCTACTAAAAATAGGAAGAAATTAATTGGTCAACTAAAAATATATAGAAAAAATTAGCCGGGCATGGTGGCGCATGCCTATAGTCCCAGCTACTCTGGAGGGTGAGGCAGGAGGATCCCTTGAGCCCAGGAGTGTGAGGTTGCTGTGAGCTAGGCTAATGCCACAGCACTCTAGCTCGGGCAACAGAGTGAGACTCTGTCTCAGAAAAAGAAAAGAAAACTCCCTGGAAAAGGCAATGGCTGAGCTGAATTTTTTTTTTTCTCAAATATTAAAGGCAGACTTGAATAAGCTGAATTTTAAGAATCTTCTTCTCCATCATCTGTCAGAAGCCAGCAAGCACCAGGGTAATGTCACCCTCCTGGGTGAAATTATAGGAATCTTCAGGGTGTTGTCAGACCCATCAGTGTACTCTATACACAGCCCGTCCCAGACCTGGCTGCCAGTGTTCCAGGGCACACTGTGGAGTTGGTTTCCTAGACAGTTTGTACATCTGCTGTGTGATTTTGCTTGTGAAAATAGCTTTTATCAATTTGACAAGCCAAACATAAAAGCAAGTGTGAAAATTACTGTTGCTAGTGACCCTTCCAATGCCTCTCATCTGTCCTGTGTATTATCTAAAAATCAAAGGTGGTTTCCCAAAGTGGTTATGCCTCCAACTGAAGCATAATTTTCTTCTACTCATGTGTGTAAATGATTTTTAATTATTTAACTATGTCAACTTTCCTTTGGTTTCTGTAGGATGCACGGAAGGCCCAATTGACTTGGTCTTTGTAATTGATGGGTCCAAAAGCCTGGGAGAAGAGAATTTTGAAGTTGTGAAGCAATTTGTCACTGGAATTATAGATTCCTTGGCGATTTCCCCCAAAGCAGCTCGAGTGGGGCTGCTCCAGTATTCCACACAGGTCCGCACGGAGTTTACCCTGAGAAACTTTAACTCGGCCAAAGACATGAAAAAAGCCGTAGCCCACATGAAATACATGGGCAAGGGCTCTATGACTGGGCTGGCCCTGAAGCACATGTTTGAGAGAAGTTTTACCCAAGGAGAAGGGGCCAGGCCTCCCTCTGCACGGGTGCCCAGAGTGGCCATCGTGTTCACCGACGGACGGGCTCAGGATGACGTCTCCGAATGGGCCAATAAAGCCAAGGCCAATGGTAATGTGGGAGGGAGGTGTCATTAACACCACTCAAGGCTCAGCTTTCTTAAACTCACTCAATGGTCACAGCTGGCCATAGGAGTCAGTCTTTGAAAGTACAGAAAGGCTTCCTGTGAACTGTGATTATACACCTTTACTAAACTGCCACCTAGAGGCCTAAATGGGGCCCCACAGGAATTAAATAAAGTGCTCAGAAAAGATGAGAAAGTCTGGACAACTGAAAGGTTAGGTTACCCAGACCACACTCAGGTAATCATCTGTGATTTACTAGCCAGTCTGTGACCTCCAGTGGAGAGAATCACCCCTGCGTGTGCCGTTTAACCACAAATACACAACAGTGCCCAAACACAGGTCTGGTTACTTTAGAATCATCTGAAGAACTTGTAAAAACTAGAATCCTGATGGGAAATCTTACTGAGATAGATAGATATATATTTATATGTCTCATATATAATGTATATTATATATTTCACATATAACATGTCATATATAATGCATATTTTATATATATTTATATTTTTAACCAATGCTTCAAGTGAACACTCTGAAAGTGCAATAGTCTTGAGATGGAGAATGCTCTTGTATTTGCAGGAAGTAAAAGTTAGCTTTTAAGAACATTAAAATGTTGGAAGAGATTATGACTCTAAGTTCTTGTTGCTCAGTAAAGCTCAGCTTGTTCTCTGAAGTTTTCCTGACTTCATATATAATGCAGGAAGGGACTTGAGGGTTACTTCAGTTGTATAGATGTGAAGTGCGATAGAGTAAGGCCCTTAGCAAAAGGGAATCCAAAGGCTAGATTGGTTGGTAGAGACAGTTTATGGTGGTTTCTGGATTCCTTGAGGGAAGATGAGAAAACTTGAGGTTGTGAGGTAGTTTGCTTGAAAGCCACCTTCTTTAAGTGCTTGTTGAGGGCACATTGGTTTAGCAGGTCTTATAAGGGGAAATAAGCTATGCACAGATCAAGGCCTCATCCAAGACTTTATGGACCCAGTGCCTAGATCAGGCCTGGCACATAGCAGATGTGACTACTTGCTGAGTGAATGAAAACGGAGGAAAGTACTAGCAATCCCATTGGTGAACTCCTTTCCTCCTCACAGAAAGGCTGATTCACATGGGCATTCAATCACTCTCTTTGTGAAGGTGGTCATTTTATTGATACTGCTTATCTTACTATTCAGTCCTTTTTTTCTAGCCTAAGAGAGTGGTAGCCACAAAAAGTGTCGTGCTCTGAATCATCTGGGTGGATTGTAAAATTGGCTTCATAATAGACTAGCTTGCTAGAGCTCATGCCTAACCCATGGGCCCCTCCAGCATTCTTAAAAAGTTTTGGGAGGCCAGGCACAGTGGCTCATGCCTGTAATCCTAGCACTTTGGGGAGGATGAGGGAGGATCGCTTGAGGCCAGGAGTTCAAGACCAGTCTGAGCAAAATAGCAAGACCCAGTCTCTACAAAAAATAGAAAAATTAGCTGGGTGTGGTAGCATGTGCCTATAGTCCCAGCTACTTCAGAGGCTGAGACAAGAGGATTCCCTTGAGCCCAGGAGTTTGAGGTTGCAGTGAGCTATGACAACACCACTGCACTCTAGCCTGGACAACAGAGTGAAACCCTGTCTCAAAAAACAGTATTCGAGGAAGCATTTTGGTCTCCAGAGACAGTGGTTAGCCCTTTTGTTTCATTGAGACTAATCTACCTTATACTTTTCCCCATTTAGATTTCCACAAATCACCCAAAGGCAGGTGGTAGGAGAAATAGATGTTGATTTGGTTCTTAAATCAACAAGATTTATTTGAGGTAACATCCTGTTATGAATTTAATTATTTTTATGTATAGCTAACACAATCTTAAATTAGTATTAATAGTTATCCTTTTTAGGAAGTTGTGCATAAAGTTACTGGGCTCCCAGACAAATATGTTGAACTTGGTTATTCAACATATTTGTGTGACCTTACACAGACTTAGAACAAGGCATAACTCTTGCCCCTTGGCTTGAAGAGCCATTTTTATGTGCATTTTTTAAAAATCCAGTCTAATGAATTAGCCAGAATAATATATCAGTGCTGAAAAATGTAGGCTATCAGGGAGAACTTAATTCTTACTGCGTTTTACTTTCAAATGAATATATAAGGGAAGGAAGTCTAATGATCAATTTGATTTAGAAAAGCTTTTAAAGTAGTATTACATCCCTTTTGAAATTTAAGGTTCTTTTTCTTGACTTTGGGGATTTCCAATGGCCTGCAGATTCTCTTTTTTAGCTTAACACCTCCTCACAAGGTTGTGTCCTTCCAAGAAAGGTGGGAAAAAAGCAGCTTCACTTGGCCCAGGTCACTTGAGTTTCCTATCCTGGACCTTGGAAAAGGAAAAACTAGGTTATAAGTTCATAAATTGACTTGCTTCTTAGAATTCTTCCAGAAGAGATTCCCATTTAGCAAGCCATAAGATAGTGCCCTTTTCTACTCATCCAGAAGGCTAATTCAGGGAAAAATTAGATTTTTTAAATGGCCTTGCCTAGAGCTGAGCAACAGGTTAGTTGTTTAGCTTCCCAACCTCTCCCAGATGCCTCACCTCTCTCTTAGATCCCTTTTGTTCACAGGGCCAAAATAAAAATGGTGGAAAAAGAAAAAGGAGGCTGACATGGACCCCTGAAATCATACCACTTAATAGATAGCTGGCTTTGGGGGCAGTACACACAAGTTCCAGACCCAGGGAACACAATTCTAACTACCTTTTTCTCTCCCCCACCCACTGCCAAGAGACTGGTCTCACTATGTTGCCTAGGCTGGCCTCAAATTCCGGAGCTCAAATGATCTTCCTGCTTCAGCCTCCTGAGTAGCTGGGACTATAGGTATGCACCACTATGCCCAGCTTTCAACTCTACCTTTTTCCTAATTTGCTCTGTGCCTTAGGTATCACTATGTATGCTGTTGGGGTAGGAAAAGCCATTGAAGAAGAACTACAAGAGATTGCCTCTGAGCCCACAGACAAGCATCTCTTCTATGCCGAAGACTTCACCACAATGGGCGAGATAAGTGAAAAACTAAAGAAACGCATCTGTGAAGGTACTATAGCTTACATCTGGGAAGGACCTTAGTGAACAGGGCAGCATCAACCCTTGAATGAGAAATTCTCAACCCATTCCTTCCAAGTGCTCCTAAGTGAGCAGGTCAGTGGTTCCTGGAAACACTAAGCACAAAATAGGGAACAGGGAGAGAGGGCAAGACAAAAGGAACAGCTATCATTGCTTAAGCACTTGCTCTGTGACGAGCAATGTGAAGTGCTTTGACACGCCAGCAACTTCATCTTCACAAAAACCCTAGAGAGATGACTGTTCGAGTAAGAGATAAAATTCAGATTTTGTTGTTTTTGCTTTTCTCCAGTTTGCTAACTGTGCCAGGTATACTTACATATAGCAGTTATGCCTATTTTTCTTTTTTACTCATGTCCCAGTTTCAGTCACCAGTAAAATCCAATTCTAAGTGCTGTGTCTTACTCCTCCAAAGGAAAGAACTCTGAGATGAAGGGGAACCAGGCAGGGAAGGCCTTTCAGATTTCTGTGAATAGAGAATGTTTTGCCTCTCGGCTGTTTCATTCAAGTTAAAATCCCTCAAGCAGAGCTGCTGACATTGTGACTTGATTCTTAAACAACTTCACCTTTTTGTCTGCCCTTTCTAGACATGACATTTTTGGGAGCATTCTTAAGATGTACTTAAAGGATCTAGTCTTCTCTTGCTAGTGAGAATTGCCCTAGAGTGGTCATAGAGATCATGGTACCCAATTGCTTTTTTGAATCTTTGGTGTTACCAAATAAAACCAAAAAACCCTGGGTTATGGCAGTAGGTAAGAAGTTGGTCTGGGACCAGATTCCTAAAGAACACATGCATGCATGTGGACAACTGTCACTCCTTTTGGTCATCTTTTTCTGCTCAGCTCTAGAAGACTTTGATGGAAGACAGGACTCCCCAGCAGGGGAACTACCAAAGAGAGTCCACCAGCCAACAGGTAATTTTAAAAAGCAGTGTTTTTAGAAACTTTGGTGGGTAATTCCACCATTGTTTCCCTCCAGATAAAAGTTGTAAAGGAATGAAAGTAAGTAAGATTTAAAGTATGTTAATTAAGGCCTTTTTTCCTCAAAAAAAGGAAATTAGCATCTCTGCTGACAATCTTTTTGCCACAGTATGTCCCAAAGTCAAGCTCTGTACCAAGTGCTAGGAATACCAAGTACCTTATTCTGCTGATGGCTTTTTTATAACTGCAATAGTGTCAAGCAGGTTTGACTTCAGTTTTCTTTCTCTTTACAGAATCTGAGCCAGTCACCATAAATATCCAAGACCTACTTTCCTGTTCTAATTTTGCAGTGCAACACAGATACCTGTTTGAAGAAGACAATCTTTTACGGTCTACACAAAAACTTTCCCACTCGACCAAATCTTCAGGTAATTCCAAGTGAAATAGTACTATAAGGATAACTTGATTCCAGACTTTTAGCTTGCCAACAAACTTAGCTTTAAGGAAGAAAGGAAAGGAGGAAGTATGAAATACTATAGAGAAAATGAAAAGAAAGAACCTAAGTAAAATGAGAACTAAAAAAATAAACTAAAAGAAACTGGAGTAGTCTTCCCCACTAATCCACAATAATGGCCACTTCTAGTACTGGAAGCATATACAGCCCTTTTCTGGTATTTACTTTACTGGATCTGGCTGCATGGAAAAAGTTAAAAACATTTCTTTCATTATGGTTTCCTCCACATGCTGATTCAGTCTTATTATTATGCATCTGGGAAGTCTGGTGGATTATAGAGGTGAACACTTTCCATCTGCTTTCTCAGGAAGCCCTTTGGAAGAAAAACAGGATCAATGCAAATGTGAAAACCTTATAATGTTCCAGAACCTTGCAAATGAAGAAGTAAGAAAATTAACACAGCGCTATATCCTTTTCTAATATTATACTTCTGTATGGAACATAAAGAATATTACCAAAACTTCACAAATACTTTATGTGGGTGTATCAACTTTAGTCATTCCCATGAATTTGAGAATATTGAACTCCAGGAAAGGCTTTTACTTAAAAAAGCAGCCTAAGGAGTGTCTGGGAGCGAAGGGCAAGCCAAGCTTAGTGGTAATGGTCAAGCACTTAGTTGCCATCTCCTGTTCTAGGGGGTTTAGCAATAAGGCCAGTCAGCATGCAAAGTAAAGGAAAAAGAGACTGACTTAACTTCCTCTCTGCTGGGAGGATATGTACTGGGTCTGAACTTCATCAAAGATACAGTATGGATAGGCAAAGAATGTTGTAGGAGGAAGAGGTTTCAAACTCAATCTAAACTCTAAACCTTTCCTTTAGCCCCAAGCTACACCACAGCCACATTTGGACTCAGCGTGTACTTTCTGGAGGGCTGGGGTGGTTTTGTGTGTGGGTTGGTTTTTTTTTTTTTTTTTTTTTGGCAGCAGAGATATTTTCTATCAGCACTCTAAAAGATGAAACATTCTAAGGGAAAAGCAGGATCCAATGATTCATTAAAACAATATTATGAATAAAAGGAATGCTTTGGGATAATAGAGGAATGAGGATTCAGTACTTTTACACATTGAACACCCTGCCAATTGCTCTGAACTTAGAATTACAGTAAGCTTACTAAAGCTGGCTGGTATCTTTCTCAGCATGTATTAACTAGTCTACAGGGAAATGGTTTAATTCTGAACTACCTCTGTGCCAATGGGCTTATGTAATATGGAACAACAGCATATAGCACTCCCTTTCTGAAAGCTGGAAATATGCTCCCCTAAGTAAAATAATCTGACAATGGTTACTATAAATGATGAATCTAGACTCTCATTTTACCACCAAGAGGGCAGATGGAGGATATTAAGGAGCTTATAAGGAAGAGAAATACTTATTCTAATGTCTTTCCTTTCCCTTTTCCCATCACACCCCTGAAAGTCTACCTCATGAAAACTAAAAAAGATATATATATATACACACATACATACATATATAAAAGAGCACAAGTCAGACAGAATTCCTGAAGGCTGCCACCCTTTGGCTTTACCTGGCACCATGGATGAAAACTTCCCATTTCCCTTCTCTTCTGGCTTCATATCTTATTTTCCAACGCCTAATCCTTTCATTTTCTTCTCATCACATTCTCAACATTATCAATTCTCTAGCTCTCAGCAGTGTGCTATACCAAACTAATTTACAAGCAACAGGGGTGGGAACAGAAAGGACACATTCAGAGCTATCTGGCTTTGATAGTGTTTTTTAAAAAGTACTTAGCCTAAAATATATTTGTCTTGACATCATATGTTAAATGAGTTACTATAAACTTACAAGTCAAAATTTTAAAATACTTGACAAAAATGGAAAACAAACCAAAGCCTTTTATATTTCAGAATCCAAATTTTTATGTAGATGATCAAGTTATATTTGAATGGGAGTAAAAATAGGCAATTCAGGTTCCTCTTCCTTAATTTGAGATTTACTAGAAGAAATGACAGAGAGAATGGAAGCCCTGGAAAATCGCCTCAGATACAGATGAAGATTAGAAATGCTCTACATTATCTGTATGTCATTGCATCAAAGATTACATTGAAATCAGTTCAGAGCACCAAGCTCAGGCTTTGGTTGATAATGTTGTAAAGTAAAACAAAACCAGTACTGAGAAAGCTGGTTTGCTATAGAACAAAGACAAAAAGTAGACACTAACTTGTATAAATTTATTTAGGAAAAAAAAAAATCCTTCAGAATTTTATGAGTTTACTATGAGAATAAATAAGCTATGCGAGGTATTTTGTAATATACTGTGGACATGACTTGCTTCTGCCTTGTCCTGCCTTAGTGTTGCAGTCTCATTTCACTATAAGATAAAGTTTACGCAGTCTTACTGTTGTAGAACACTGGCCATAGGAAATGCTATTTTTTTGTATTAGACTTTACTTTGATATATGTATATGGATGTATGCATAAAACACAGGACATATGTACTTGTGTAACATGTTGGATTTTTTATATGATATTAAAATTCACTTCAGAGAATGGTATTGTGTAAAATTCTTAATTTAACTTTAAATGCAAGATATGTATACATGAGAAATAGCCATTATGCATATGAAAAAAATGTTGAATCTTACCAGTAATCAGAAAAATGCAGGTTTTATGATACCATTTTTCACCCATCAGCTTAGTAAAAATGAATGTAATTGTCTATTGGTAAGGATGTGACCAAATGGGGCTCCTACAGTGAGAGTGCAAATAAGTCTCTTTGGAGAATAAATCTAGTATCTCATAAAACTGAAAATACATACAACCCTGTAACTAGCGACTGCACTTATAGTTACCTAACTAGATGATTTTAACACATACTTACAAGGAGATCTGTATAAGAATGTACAGATCACTAGAGTTTGTAAAAGCTCTACAACAAAAGCTCTACAAACAAAAGCACTACTACAAGTTTGTAAAAGCTCTACAACGAAAGCTCTACAAACTCTAGTACAAACTAGAGTTTGTAAAAGCCACACATTAGAAACAACCTAAAATATCATCAGAAGGGGAACTGATAAACTACATAGTCCATGCCATAGAAATACTATACATTTACAGGAAGGTGCTGAATCTACACAAATACATGGTAAAACTCAAAAACAAAGATGACTTTAAAAAACCAACAAGGAGGCCTGGCGCGGTGGCTCAAGCCTGTAATCCTAGCTCTCTGGGAGGCCGAGGTGGGCGGATCCTTTGAGCTCAGGAGTTCAAGACCAGCCTGAGCAAGACCGAGACCCCATCTCTACTATAAATACAAAGAAATTAATTGGCCAACTAATATATATAGAAAAAATTAGCCGGGCATGGTGGCACATGCCTGTAGTCCCAGCTACTTGGGAGGCTGAGGCAGCAGGATTGCTTGAGCCCAGGAGTTTGAGGTTGCTGTGAGCTAGGCTGACGCCATGGCACTCACTCTAGCCTGGGCAATAAAGTGAGACTCTGTCTCAAAAAAAAAAAAAAAAAAACCAACAAGGCCTGCCTGTAATCCTAAGACTCTGGGAGGCTGAGGTAGGAGAATCCCTTGAGTTCAAGACCAGCCTAAGCAACAGTGAGATCCTGTCCCTACAAAACATAGAAAAATTAGCTGGGTGTGGTGGTACATTCCTATAGTCTCAGCTACTAAAGAAGCTGAGGCAGGAAGATCACTTGAGCCCAGGAGTTTTGAGGATGCAGTGAGGTATGAATGCACCACTTCACTCCAGCCTGGGCAATAGACAGAGACCCTGTCTCTAAAAAAATAAAAAAGATAGCCAAAATGATGTTCTTCCCATGGAAGCCACTGTATTTTAGAGTCCAAATGATACTTTACAAACAAAACGCTTTGAATGAGCTTAGGTTTAAATATTTCAAAAGAAGTGTTTCCATCAGAATGTCCTCCCAAAGGGTAGTGTGATAGAGTGGGAAGAGTATCTACTGGGCCTTAACTTTATCTGAAAATCGAGTTCTTTCTAGGTATAGAAGTTGTGACTCAAAAGAATTAAACCTTGAGTTTATATTTATATTTGAGTAAACCATTTGACCCTGAAAACAGGTTTTCATGAGGAAGTAGTATTAGTTTGTGTTGACATTATGTTTGAGATAGTCATGCATCCCTCAACAGTGGACGTATGTTCTCAGGCATGCATCATCAGGCGATTTTATCTTGTGAACATCATAGAGTGTACTTACACAAACCTAGATGGTCTATCCTATTGCTCCTAGGCTACAAACCTATATATAGCACGTTACTATAATGAATACTTTAAGCAACTATAACACGATGGCTAATTATTTGTGTATCTAGATATATTTAAACATAGAAAAGGAATTTCTTAGCTTTATATAATCTTATGGGACCACCACCATATATGCAGTCCGTTGTTGACCAAATGTCATTATATATTGCATGACTGTGTATTAGTTCAGGCATTGCTTCCAGTTGGTTAGTTCTGCTTCATTTTCTATTGTGTTCAAGCTCCCTCTAGTGGCTCAAAAGACTACTGCCCCTTTAGCTATTAAATACATTTCATCATACATTTTTTAGTTATTAAATACATTTCTCCATCTTAGAGGGAATACAACTTCATGGAAAACAAAAGCTTCCAAATTTTTGTAAATTGATTTATAAAATTAATCAAAATTTACAGATTAATCTAAGATAACTTGAAGATTGCCTGAAATTTGAATATTTCTCACTTATTTTTTGCCACCTATACATTTCAGTTGTAAGGGTTTTACATTCCATTTTTTTTTTTTTTTTTTTTTTGAGACAGAGTCTCACTTTGTTGCCCAGGCTACAGTGCGTGCCGTGGCGTCAGCCTAGCTCACAGCAACCTCAAACTCCTGGGCTCAAGCAATCCTGCTGCCTCAGCCTCCCAAGTAGCTGGGACTACAGGCATGCACCACCATGCCCGGCTAATTTTTTCTATATATATTAGTTGGCCAATTAATTTCTTTGTATTTATAGTAGAGATGGGGTCTCGCTCTTGCTCAGGCTGGTCTCGAACTCCTGAGCTCAAAGGATCCGCCCACCTCGGCCTCCCAGAGAGCTAGGATTACAGGCTTGAGCCACCGTGCCCGGCCTACATTCCATTTTCATCATTTATTGTGACCTTTCCATGCCTTGATTTCATCTGCAAAATGGGTATACTATTTCTACTTCAATGGGTTGTCAAGAGGATTAAATGAGTTAACATATACACTATTTAGTAAAACATTTTAAATGATGAAAATTAACTATTATATTTTTATTCTTCAGCAGCCAATAGTATCAGAAACAAAGATGGTCCTTGGGTTAAGTGTATGTTGAGTGAATGAAAGAGCAGAATTAATCCATTCCTTACCTGAGAAAAGTATTTTGGCAGATTCCCACACCTAAAATTATCTTTTGAGGCAAACAGGTAGGAGGCAGTAGATTAAATAATGGTTAAGTACACAAGATGGTAAAGAACTACTATTAACAAGACAAAAATAAAACTGTAGACAGCCAAAAGTACATCAATGAGAATTAAGTACACTTTTAAGCCCTAAAAGTCATTATTTGCTCTTTTTTTTCCTTCAGACAGAGTCTCACTCTTTCCCCTTGTAGAGTGCAGTGGCATCATCACAGCTCAGTGCATCCTCAAACTCTGGGGCTTGAATCATCCTCCTGCCTTAGCCTCTCGAGTAGCTGGGACTATAGGCATGTGCCACAATGCCTGGTGGATTTTTCTATTTTTAGTAGAGACGGAGATCTAACTCTTGCTCAGGCTGGTCTCAAACTCACCTGAGCTCAGGCTCAAGTGATCCTCCCATCTTGGCCTCCCAAAGTACAAGGATTACAGGTGTGAGCCACCATATCCGGCCTGCTCTAATTTTTGGTAAGTGACATAAAGTTGAGTATGTTGAGTCCCTGTCCTCTAGGACCTTAGTTTAGTGAGTGACAGTTGTGATTTAAAAGGCCAAAAAGCTCTAAGGTAACTCCAAGGCACCTGTTCTAGACTGGAAGAGGATGTTGGGCTTTCCCTCAGAGTAAGTACAAGTAGGATGGAGAAGGGGGCGGGGGAAGGAAAGCAGATGCCACTGCAGGCAGAGAGAGCAGCAAGTCAAAGGGGTAGCTAGCAGTTACAAACAAGCAGATCAAAGAGAAAACAGCTTTCCATGAAGCAGATGATAATCTTCCTGATGACCCAACTAATTGCATTCATCATTAGCCTAAAATTTGGTTTATTTTCTACACTCCTTTTGCTTCTACTACTATTCCATACCAACTGCAGTTCTTAACACACTCCATAATATCTGACCTCTCCTTTGGGACTTCTATCTCCATACCTAACAATTCCATATAGGTATGGAGTAAATCCAATAGGCTGGAACTTCCTACAATCTCCTGCATATTCGAGCTACCCAGTCAAACACCATTGCTTTCATTGTAATCAGAGAAGAACATTTAAAAATGCTACCTTACACCTTCCCAGATGCTCTTAGCCAGTAGCACTTTCTGACTCTGGCAGTAGTTTAACATCACAGGTACCACAGGCCAGAATGACTGAGGTATGTTTCCTATCTACTAGCTTTAAACTCCTTGTCCCTGAACTTTAAATTCTTTTCTTGCTACAAGAAACAACAGTGATTGCACAAAAGTACATATAAAGAAAAGTAAAAGCCAAATGACCTTATAGCACACTGTCACTACCTAGAAGGCCCTAGAAATCATAAATTTCCTAAAAACCATCATTCCAAAATGCCTCCAGCCAAAAAATCATGCAACAGAAGAAACATTGCAAAGAAATTATAGACTGGCTTCCTCAAAAACCTGAAAATGTAACTACTATATGACCCAGCAATTCCACTGCTGAGTATTCAGAAGGGAATTAAGTATATGGAAAAGATACCTACACTCCCATGTTTATTGCAGCACTATTCACAATAGCCAAGATATGGAATCAACCTAAGTGTCCATCAGCGGACAATGGATAAATTGTGGGATATGACAGTGTTATCAGAAAAAAAAGAAAGTGTGATGTGTATACCCAATGTAATATCATATAGCCACAAAAAAGAATGAAATCCTGCCATTCGGAACAACACAGATGAAACTGGAGAACATTATGTTAAGTACAATAAGCCAAGCACAGAAAGACAAATCCCACATGTTCTCACTCATATGTGGGAGCTAAATGTTAAAAACAATGGATCTCGTGGAGACAGTACAATGACAGTTACCAGAGGCAGGGAAGGGTAGTGGGGAGGGTGGGAATAAAGGATGGTTAATGGGTGGAAAAAATGGGTAGAATGAACAATATTTGATAACAAAGTGACTATAATCAACAATAAGTTAGGGTATACTTTAAAATAACTAAAAGAGTGGAATTGGAATGTTCATAACACAAGTAAATGATAACTGCCTGAGATGGAACCCCAATTACCCTGCTTTAATTCATGGTATACCTGTATCAAAACATCCTATGTACCCTATAAAGATATACAACTATTGATTTGTTGGCAAGTTAATAAACTCCAATTACCTTGCTTTAATCCATTGTATGCCTGTATCAAAACATCATATGTACCCTATAAAGATATCCAACTATTGATTTGTTAGCAAGTTAATAAATTCCTTTCCTTCTCAAAAAAAGAAAAAAAAAAGATATACAACCATTATGTACCCATAATTAAAAATTTTTTAAAAAGAAATGGTACATTGGTGTCTATAATAATGTTTTCTTCAGGTCACGACCCTTTAAGAAATTAAAGCTTGTCAACCTGGAAGAAAAAATAACCCCAACAGCGTGAAAAGTTTACTTGTGGGAGAAACTGACCAAGCACATCATAAAAACATTTTCAAACTATGGAAACGGACAATATTAGTGTTAGAGACTAGTAATCTCTATAGTTAAATCTTTGATACGACTAAGCAATTCTTATCAAAGATTTCAAACATTATATATCACTTTGGGCACACTGGTCTCTTGATATATAAACATGAATACCTTTATATTTAAAATTTTCCATACAACCCAGTGGCTCTTAACCAGGGAAGATGCCAGTTTAAAAATGTGGAGATGCCTGAGGTGATGGATACCCTACTTACCCTGATTTGATTAATATACCTTGTATGCCTATATCAAAGCATCACATATACTCTATAAATCTGTATAACTATTATGTGCCCATAATAATTAAAATTAGTTTTTAAATGTGGGGATGACATTTAGGGGTGTTGAATGTTACAATGACACGGAAGGAAAACCAAGAATGAAAATTACCCTGCAGTATCCACAGCCCTGGATGACACAGAATTGTCCTATCAGTCAGTAGGGCTCTCAAATTGAGAAATATTGAATAACCAAATAACCAGTTAATAAAAGCCAGAGTCTCCAAAGTATATCCACCTCAGACTAACTTCAGACACAAACTAGAATCATGAGATATTAACTTGAGAGAAACCAACTTCCTCACCCGTAAAACTGGGAACATGACCTACCCATGGTTGTCATACAACTATTAAGAGCTGGAATCCTGACTCCAAGTTCAGAAAATGCTTGATTTTCTGGATGGTATATAGAAAGCATCATCATCTCTTATGTCTCACTCATCTACCATCCAAAATTGCTTTAGAGAAAGAGGGCAGAGAATGGGGGAAGAGGGAGATTGAAATCCAAAAGACATTGCCATTTTTTGACACTTCTGAAGCCTCCCTCAAAGCCCAGCAGACTGCACAGGGTATACCCTACCAGTACCATTCAACTCTATAAATTTAAGATGTAGCTAAATCAGTATTTTCCCCACAATTAATTCCTTTGAATGTTCCAAAGCATATACTCTTGGGAAATGCAGTATGCAGTTTCCCAAAATTCTAAACACTAAACATACGTTACAGTACATCTTTTAGAACAAATTATATAAAACACACTTGGGCAAAGATTATTTTGAAGTCATCCAAGTACATCTCTTCTACTCCAACCACTGCACAACCTTAGGAAAGATCTTTCTTCATTAAAGTTCAACAGAACTTTTCTCAGCCTATGACAGCATTTTGGGTGGGGAAGCATATTTCTCAATCCTTTTTGCTGCTCAGATTTGGTAAAGTGTATTTCTAGCTAAATTTTGGGTATTTAACCTTGCTGCCTCTCAAACATATCCAAATATAAAATGCAAACAATGTCCTGAGACTGGAATTACAAAATTAAGTCTCTCAATAACTTGGTACTTCCTTAGTGGTTCCTTAGAAAGGAACTCAGTGAGCTCCCTTTACAAAGAGTGAAAATGGAAACTGGAATGTTTAACTTTTTTTTTTTTTTTTTTTGAGACAGAGTTTTACTTTATTGCCCAGGCTAGAGTGAGTGCCGTGGCGTCAGCCTAGCTCACAGCAACCTCAGACTCCTGGGCTCAAGCAATCCTGCTGCCTCAGCCTCCCAAGTAGCTGGGACTACAGGCATGCGCCACCATGCCCGGCTAATTTTTTCTATATATATTTTAGTTGGCCAATTAATTTCTTTCTATTTATAGTAGAGATGGGGTCTCGCTCTTGCTCAGGCTGGTCTCGAACTCCTGAGCTCAAAGGATCCGCCCACCTCGGCCTCCCAGAGAGCTAGGATTACAGGCTTGAGCCACCGCGCCCGGCCTGGAATGTTTAACTCTTAATTGAAAAGTTTATTAATAGCTACCTCACCCTCTCTAATCTTATCTCCAGAAAAGTGTACTGAAACAAATATATAAATAACTGAAATGGATACACTGTTTTTATACCACAGGCACTGTATTTTATTAAAGAAAACATTTGCACAATTTACTTTTCACCAGTCTGTTCTGGCATGCTTCTAATGATATCAGAGTCACCTGGAAAATAAAAATACAGTAATTTTACGATTCATTTAATGATAACTAGCAATAACAAAATTTCCCTACTTTGGTTATACCTTTAGACAAAGTCTGCAAATTAGCACTGATTATTTGCAAAAGTTATTACGTAAGGTGTGTACTGTCATTTTTCTTAAGGTTGACCAAAGATAACCTAGACCACAGCCATTCTACAATCATACAAATGATCATATAATAAATCAGACCCGGTTTATCACAAGCATTTATAAAACCAAACCTAGGGAAAGAACTAGGTCTGGGGACACATGCATGATTTTAATATAGCGAATGTTTAGCCTGTCCTGATTATTACAAAACCAGAACAGCGAGAAAATTCGCAGTATTTTATGAATTAACTAAAATTCATGTGTATTTGTAGGCACTTCATTATAAACCAATTTTACCTGTTTTCAGACAGCTTTGGATTGCTTTTTACTACTATTTCACCCGATTATCCCCACTTATAATTTCACCTTTTACCAAGTTCCTAAGATTATTTCGCAGGCGTTTTATCAAACAATTCATGATCTCACAGTAAAAAAGCAACATTAATTACAATTAGTGACATTATTTATAATGTATTGGCACTCATTACCAGTTCTCTCTACACAATACAACCAGGATATCCCTTGCTATATCCGAATTCTTATTATCGGAACTCAGGAACCAAAGACATTTGCATAACAAGGAAAACTTACATATTACATTAGAAAGGGAAAAATGATTTTATGATTTAAAATGCATACCTGGATCAATGATAGCCAGCGTGCATACTCTGTAGTATTTTCCACATGCTGTGCCCAATTCAATATTATTGCCACTGTAGTGATGGACACCAGTTTTGGCTAACATGGCATAGTACTCTATTTCAGATTTCCTTTGGGAACAAAAAAATGCAAATAAATAAATGCCATACCAAGTGACTGACAGACTAAATGTTACTACTTCTCTTAGTAGCTTTGATAATGCTGAGGCCTCCCAACAGTAGCAAAACCGCTTATTACTATCAAAAACATATCATATCCTTTAACTGATACAAGGCAACCTTCCCTTGGATCCCTCATAAGTGAGGGGACAACCAGAAAATATCAACTGTACATCTACTATGTTTAAACAGTGTCTATGCTCATGGAATAGAGTAGGATGCAAAACAAATAAAAGCAAAGTATTACTCACTTAGCATTAAATGCTGGATACTTTACGTTATATAATCCTATAACCTCTAAAGTAGGTATTATATTCTCTATTTTTAACTAATGAAGAAATCAAAGCACAGAATATTAAGTGGAGGATTCAGAATCCAAACTCAAGTTATATATAAAAGACAAGCCATTTCTATTACCCTGTAGTACTCTGAATCCTAGATAAGGAGTGGTAATATTTACCCAAAGAGTTAACATTTCAGTGTTAAAATCATCTCAGGCCCCATCCCAGACCTACTGAATTAGAATCTACATTTCAACAAGACCACCTACGACGGTATGTGATTTCTTTGCACAGCCACCTTTCAGAAGCCCTGCTATAAAAGGTAAGCTTGAAAGAATGGTTTCTTTCTCACAACTGTGAGATGGGATGGAGAAAGCAGTTGGGGCTCTGCCAGTAAGTACAGGCACACTACACAAAAGCCGTGTGCAGGTTATGCATTACTACAGAAAATCAACCAGGGTAGGGGACTGATCAGATGCCTTATATCCTGCAAGGTCCAAATTTCTTTTGCTTATTTACAATACCCACCAAGTTCGATTTCAAAGCAGTAAGCTGAGCATAAACCTTGGCTCAGAGTCGACATGGCAGGCAGACCTAGGTAATTCTTTAACAGCCTGCAACCCCAGAATCCACCCTCAAACTTTCTGTGATGTTCTGTGGTTTTTACCCCGCCTGCCACACGTTTCTCCCCAAAACAAACTTACAGAAGGAAAGCACATGATGAGACAGGGTAAAGAATCAAGAGCCGAACATCACAATAGCAACCTAATAATTACTCTCAAAGTGTTCGCCTGCAAAACAAGTTTTACATAAAATAGAATTTGTGCTACCCAAATCACAAGTTTACACTATTGGATATTGGCTCACGATGAGTTTGCGGTGGGCGACGCAAGCTCAGGTGCCTTCAGTTACCTCAGCGCTGGGCAGTTGTTGGCGAGGATGACCAATTTCGCTTTGCCTTGTCTGATCATCTTCAGAGTCTGCTTGTACCCCAGCACATACTTTCCACTTTTCATAACGAGTTGGAGCCTTGAGTTGATCGACTCCAACGACTTTTTCTAAAAAGCAAACATTAAACACGGACCTGAAGGCCTTGTTTGCAACCACCTCAAAACTGGATCCAGCTTTCTGGAGTCGAGCCCCTTAATAGAACTTCCGAAGTCGAGGGCCACGAGTCATTGACAGGACCTCTCGGGTTCCCTTTGGGACCCTCCAAATGCTAGTGGGCATGCTGTCGCCCCAGTGAGCTCAGATCTGCCCACCCTGGCCGACACTCATTCTCCACGTGAATCTGCCTTCCGGCCCCGGCCTGCTTCACTCACCGTCTTCTTTGCGGCCACCATCTTCCTGCCTTAGGTGCGGGACGGCCCCCAACCTAGAACATACAAAGGACAAGACAGGAAGTTTAGGATCCGGAGGTCCAAACGGCAACCCACAGGGATACCCGCTCGGTCCAGCCGCAGTCTGGTGGAGCCACTCACCAAGACCAGCCGCCAAGATGGCCGGGGAGCGAGAAAGGAAGGAACTCCCACAATGCTTAGCTCTTCCCAGCGGCGCCGGGATTGCGGGACCGGAAGTGGAAGTACGTAGCGGCGGAGCAAGAAGAAGACGACCTCAGTCGGTTGTTCTGGCTGCCGCTGGTAAGTATGGTGGCAGGGATTTTCTCGCATTTTCCAGCCGCGGGCCCTAAGCTTCCCAGCGTTGTATTGCTCTTCTGCGGCTAGTTGCGAGTTTAGGAATGGACCAAACCCAGCGGGAGTTGGAGAACCGGACTCAGGGTGAGGTAGGAGGCTCGATGAGAAGAGGCGGCGGCGGCTGCGACCACGGCCTTTATTTAATACCGCCGAGCTCATGTCTGCTCTTGAGGAGGCGAGCCGTAGAATCCGAATACACCCTCCGCCAGGCAAATGCAGAAATAGCTGCATCTCCTCCGCTGCCCTTGAATCCAGGTTGCTGGTCTCTTGGAGAACTGTGGCACTTCGCGCGGGCTCTCCATAACCCTTTGTGGCTGGGTTAGCGTGAATTTGTAAATCGAGTTTGCATAGAGAAAGCAGTTCTAATTTTTAAAAAATATTTTTGCTGTTAACATCGGACCTTGGTATCAATGTTCTGTGACAGGTCGTTCAAAATATTGGGCACTGAAAGTCCCCACTCCGTCATCAGCTCAAAAAAAAAAAAAATTAAAATCAGACCACTAGTAGGTAAGTTATTTTGCGTGTCATCTTGCCCTGGAGTAGGACAAAGGGGGAGCAACCTCGCTGCCTCCTCCACTGACTGGCCCTAAAAACGCGTGCTGTGCCAGTGACTAAGCTATGCTATTTACTTATATTATTTTATTTAATAGTCACAACACCCTATGAGATAGTAACCTTTTTATTCTCAGGGTTACGTATCTAGTGTATTGTGGGGCATAGGACCAGAACCCAGGTAACTTAGGCCTCTTCACAACTAACGTTTATTCAGGTGTGCTGCACTGTTACGTGAAATTAAGCTAGTAAAATTTGATTATCATGGTACTTGCTTTAGCATTTAGTCATAAATTACAAATAACTAGTCCTCTGATTTAAAGGCAGAAAACATAGAGAAGTTGTGATGCTGCTGCCTGATAGAGTAAATGTTATAATACCAGTCCCCTTTTAATCCTGTGCTCCTTATTTTTTTTTTTTTTTCTGATCTGTGTTTCATTTGTGGTTGTCATCCTGTTATAAAAATTGAGTCGGACACAGTGGCTTACACTTGTAATCCCAGCTACTCAAGAGGCTGAGGTGGGAGATTACTTGAGCCCAGAAATTTTAAGCTGTACTGAGCTATGAGCATTCCACTGCACGCCAGCACTCCAGCCTGGGTGACAGTGTGAGACCCTTTCTCTAAAAAATAAGGTAAAATTAATAAAAATAAAAATGAATCATCTACTTAAGAGCAGACCTATGGAAGAAATCTCTGGGTGTGGGGCCTTGGAATCCATTACAGTTAACTCCAGGTACAGTTTGGAAATGTTTAGAGTCTACCATTCACATTAGACATTCAGGTATGCATCTTTTCCCCCCCCCATTACCATCAAACATTTTTGTTAGACTTGATATGGAAAGAACTAAATTCTGCCCTCAAGGGGCTAATGGTCAGGTATAAGTATGAAACCATCATTACAGACATTGCATGTTCATTCCACAAATGGTTCCATGTGCTGGGTTCTCTGTAAGGCCCCGATCATATAAAATGCCTTCAAAAACCTTGCTATGTCTGAAGGAAGATATAAACAAATAGCATAACATGTTTATTCAGTTTAATAAACATATTTGACAAATTCAGCCTCACTCCAGGCACTAAAAATATGCAGAAATAAGACACATTGCCTGTTCTTAGCTTACTATCTATCTAGGTCTTAAAGGAGAGTAATATTAATAGTAATTAGTTTTTGTATAGCCTTTAGTGTACTTTCACAGACCTTAACTCATGGTTACAATAACCTCATAGGCATTATTATCCTTATTTTACAGGCGCTAAAGCTAGAGCAGAAAGTGATTAATTTAGCAAAGGTTAGACAGGTCAGAGCTGAGATTTGAACTCAGGTCTTCTGTAGTATTAACTGAAATCAAGGAGGGATGCACTCTAGTCAAGAAAGAACAGAAAAGCAGAGCTAAAAGGACATAATCTGAGAGTGGCTAGTACTTTGGCTAGAATATAGCATTCATGAGAGGGAATGATAAGAATAGAAAAAAAGAACATGGGGGGGAAGATTTACATGTTAAAATTATGTACATTTGCTTTTTAAGAAATCATTTTATGCTCAAATTTTATTTAATCTTTTCCTAGAAATTTATTTAAATCCCAGAGGCTTGTTGACCATTCCTGAAGAGCCTTTGGGAAAAGCTTCCTCAATTTTCAGCATTATTAGAAGCAGCATGCCCATCAATGATTCCATAGCCAATTGTACTTGAAAACAATGAAGGCAGTAAAATTAAAGAGCCACCAGAAAAATTTAAGTTAGATATAAAATAGGTTAGGGCAATAGGCAGTCTTGAAGGACAGATTGACTGTGTGTCAAAATAAAATGAATATACTTATATAAACATTTTGTATAAGAACACTAAGATCACAGTGGCACCCTCTGGAATATGAGATTGGAAGTTAGAAGGAGGTGGGGAAGCACTTTTAATTTTATTCCCTTCTGTGCTATTTAAATCTTTTGGCCTAGTGATTCAGCTTTTAGGAATCTATCCTACAGAAGCAGTCACAAAGTTGCTCAAAGACATGAAAATAATGGTATTTATTTCAGCATTATTTTTAGTAGCAAAAAATTAGAAACAACATCAAATGCTCATCATTTTTAACCAATATATAGTCATGCACTGCATAATGATATTTCAGTCAACAGCAAACCGCATATACAGTGGTGCTTCCATAAGATTATGGTCCCATAAGATTATAATACCTTATTTTTATTGTATTTTTTGTATGTTTAGATACACAAATATTTACTATCATGTTATAGTTGCCTACAGTATCCAGTATAGTAACATGCTGTATAGGTTTGTAACCTAGGAGTCATAGGCTGATACCATATAGCCTAGATGTGTAGTAGGTTATATCATCTAAGTTTGTGTAAGTATATTCTTCAATATTCACACAGTGATGTAATTGCCTAAGGATGTATTTCTCAGAACGCATCCCTGCTGTTAAGTGATGCATGACGGTCTATGTTTGTATGGGTATAGAAAACAGTCTAGAAAGCTAATCATTAAAACTTAAAGATGAGAAGAGTGGGTGGTGAGGAGAGGACCTTTTTACTTAACATTTTTCAGTACCGTTTGAATTATTTTACAGCATGCATTATTTTTAAATAAAAAGTTCTTTTTTAATAAGTAATATTTATTTATTTATTTAAGACAGTCTCACTCTTGTCCGGGCTAGAGTGCCGTGGTGTCAGCCTAGCTCACAGCAACCTCAAACTGCTGGGCTCAAGCAATCCTTCTGCTTAAGCCTCCTGAGTAGCTAGACTACAGACATGCGCCACCATGCCTGGCTAATTTTTTCTATATATTTTTAGTTGTCCAGCTAATTTCTTTCTATTTTTAGTAGAGATGGGGTCTCACTCTTGTTTAGGCTGTTTTTGAACTCCTGACCTTGAGCAATCCTCCCGCCTCGGCCTCCCAGAGTGCTAGGATTACCGGCGTGAGCCACCGTGCCTGCCAAAAGTGTTCTTTTTTAATAGTTGTTTCATGAAACATCAATTGTATCCCAAAGCAGTAATTCTCAAAGTATGGCTCCCAGATCACCTGCATCAGAATCAACTGGAGTTCTAACCCCTTGTCACCCCACACAGGCCTATGGAAGAAATCTCTGGGTGTGGGACCTGGGAATCAGTTCAAAGAATGAGATAGTGAGGACTCGGGTGTGGGTCTCACCAGAGCCTCGGCGTTCCATGGTCAAGCTTGCTGTGCA
Organism: Mirza zaza; assembly: GCA_008750895.1. Taxonomy (NCBI): domain Eukaryota; kingdom Metazoa; phylum Chordata; class Mammalia; order Primates; family Cheirogaleidae; genus Mirza; species Mirza zaza. The sequence continues at coordinate 57,405 of VSMD01085069.1, forward strand.
GCAGTAACTCTTTGGCTTGCATTACAGGTGTTGGGGTCAACTGTGAACACAAACTAAAGCCCTGCAATTTCTTAGGTGTTTGTGCTCTCACTGAGGCTCGGGCTGTAAGCGGACCAACCTCCTTCCTCCAGCTTCTCCTCATTCTGAAAGCTAAGAGGTAGGTGGTAGCCTACTTATCTGGTTACTGTTACTCAGTGGCATCAGCTGACTGTTGGCAGGTCCTTGAGCAAACTGTGTGAGATGGGACGGACGTCGAAGGACAAGCGGGATGTCTACTACCGTCTGGCCAAGGAGAATGGCTGGCGTGCCCGCAGCGCCTTCAAGCTGCTACAGCTTGATGAAGAATTCCAGCTTTTCCAAGGCGTGACACGGGCAGTTGACCTATGTGCAGCCCCGGGTAGCTGGAGCCAAGTGCTGAGCCAGAAGATTGGGAGCCAGGGGTCTGGCCACGTGGTGGCTGTGGACCTGCAGGCTATGGCTCCGCTACCAGGTGTTTTACAGATCCAAGGAGATATCACTCAGCTGTCCACTGCCAAGGAGATCATCCAGCACTTTGAGGGCTCCCCTGCGGATCTGGTAGTGTGTGACGGGGCTCCCGATGTAACTGGCCTCCATGATGTTGATGAGTATATGCAGGCCCAACTCCTCCTAGCTGCTCTGAACATTGCTACACATGTCTTGAAGCCAGGGGGCTGCTTTGTGGCCAAGATATTCCGAGGCCGGGATGTGACGCTTCTCTACAGCCAGCTGCGTGTCTTCTTCTCTAGTGTGCTTTGTGCCAAGCCTAGAAGCAGCCGAAACTCCAGCATCGAGGCCTTCGCTGTCTGTCAGGGTTATGACCCTCCTGAGGGCTTCATGCCAGACCTGACCAAACCCCTCCTGGATCACTCTTACGACCCAGATTTCAACCAGCTAGACGGTCCCACACGTGTCATTGTGCCTTTTGTGACCTGTGGGGACCTGAGCTCCTATGATTCAGACCGAAGTTACCCATTAGATCTAGAGGACGGCTCAGAGTACAAGTATACTCCACCCACACAGCCCCCCATCTCGCCACCATACCAGGAGGCTTGCTCATTGAAGAAGAAGGGGCAGCTGGCCAAGGAGGTCCGCCCCCAGGACAGCCCTGTCGGCAGAGCAGATGCGTTGCCCCAGCCCCCAGCCGCCCCTGAGGTGAAAGACAATGAAATGAATTATTCACCTTAACCCATTAAGCTGGCATGCTGATACAACTCAGAAACTCCTTGCTATCAGAAAAACTAGAATTTGGGTTGATACATTTGTTTTCAAATATCTCATCAATAGGACTTGAATGAACAAGCCCTGAGTAGGAATCTGCAGCAATCACCATGAAGACAACAAGGAAAGAAACACTGCAGAAGTCTGTGCTGCAATGGGAATTCTTGAGTGAGTTCTTACCCTCTTTGAACTTCATCAGGAATGTCCAGATTTTCCCCTGAAAGCAGAGGTTCTTACCTGGATAGAAGTCAGGAGTATCCATGAACTTGATGAAGGAAAATGTTACATCTTTATTTTCACTAATGTACCAGAAATTTAGCCTTACTCCTAGTTACAAATGCTGGCAACAAATGGCCGTAGTAAAAGCAGTACCTGTAATTTTCCCACCAATATAAATCTATTCCTTTTTATGTTACATTACAGTAATTGTAGGCATCTTGATATATAGCACATTCATCACCACTTGGCATGGCAGATCTTATAATTTGATGTACTAATAGAATAGCCTATCTATTACTGCAAAAAAAACAAAAAACAAAAAAGAATGAGATAGCTAAATTGGTTCTGAGGCATACTTGCTTAGATAGAGATACCAACTAAACAATAATGTTTAGTTTACACAATGTAAATACACTTTTATACTGAGTGCTCTACTTTCAAAGCTTTTTAATATTCACTTTCCTCCAAACTAATCACGATAGATATTACCCCCATTTTAGAGAATAAATGAGTAAAGTGTTTGAAGTAATTTTTCTGAAGTGATTTTCATTATATAATACTAAGTATCATGTTTCCACTGTGTGTTGTGGTTTGAATATTTGTGTCTCCTCAAAAATTCATAGGTTGAAAACAAATTCCCATTGTGATAGTATTGGTAGGTAGATGCTTTAAGATGTAATTAACTCTGCCCTCATGAATGGATTAATCCCATTATAAAAAGGGCTTGAAGAAGTGGATTTGCTATCTCTTTGCCCTTTTATCATCTGTCTTGTGAGGATGGAGACACAGCATTCCAGGCATCGTCTTTGAAGCAGAATCACCAAACCTTTTGGCACCTTGATGTTGGACTTCCCAGCCTCCAGAACTGTAAGCCAATAAATGTCTGTTAATTAATTAACCAGTCTCCGGTATTCTGTTAAAGCAGCACAGACTAAGACACTATGTGTCCTCACTATACATTAAAGATAGGACTTAGTTGCTTTCACCCAAGGATCTTATCATGGTTTTGTACTGGAAGCCAGAGAAGCCCAAAGCATTCTTTGTATAAATCATGACTGCAAATGTTTGAGATTCCTCCTAGGGAATCTAAACTGAGTCCACTGTATCTCTCTGGAGACAGACTTGGGTCCTTGGTTTTTCTCCTTAATATCTACATGACTTTGATCAAATTTTCTAACCTCTCTAAGCCCCAGTGTCCTCATCAGTAAAACTGGATGAAATAAAGATGCCTACCTCATAGTATTGTGAGGATCACAGTAAATGTGACAGTGTATTATATGATATTTATGGTAGTTAAAACTATCATATTCATTATCATCACCTATCACAGGGTCCTATACAGGATAAGCATGCAGTAGGTGTTAGTAGATATTCCTGCATCCTACTCTTACCTCCCCACCACAGCCACCCATCTATACCTTCTATAGTTAGTCAAAGCAGCACAAAAACACTTTTTTACCTGGCTGGGTATGGTGGCTTATGCCTGTAATCCTAGTACTTAGGGAGGCCAAGGCAGGAAGATCCCTTGAGGCCAAGAGTTCGAGATCAGCCTGAGCAAGAGTGAGACCCCATCTCTACAAAAAACAGAAAAATTAGCCTGGCATGGGGGCACATGCCTGTAGTCCCAGCTGCTTGGGAGGCTGAGGCAGAAGGATTGCTTGAGCCCAGGAGTTTGAGGTGGTTGTGAGCTATGATGATGCCACTGCACTCTAGCCCAGGCAACACAGTGTGAGACCTTGTCTCAAAAGAAAAACAATTTTACCTGAGACACCACACTTGTTATGCAAAAATGACATCCAAATCGTTTGGCTCATGAAGATTTTGTTAATATTTCCACACATGTATTTATTAGAGCAGGGGTTGGCAAACTTTCTGTAAAGGGCCAAATAGGACATACTTAAGGGCTTTCAGGCCATATGGTGGTCTCTATGGCAACTATTCACCTCTGCTGTTGTAACACAAAAGCAGCCACAGACAATATGTAAATGAACGGTCACAACTGTGTTCCAGTAAAACTATTTACAAAATAAGGCAGCAGCCACATTTGGCTTGCAGATCATAGTTTGCTGACCCCTGTGTTAGAAGATTATTATTACTAATATTAAAAATAGCCACTGTAAGCCATATAGAGAATGTCCTTATTCTAAAGAGTTGTATTTTGAAGTATTCAGGGTGAAAAGTCATGATTTCTTCAATTAATATTCAAATGGTTCAGATAAAAATACGTAGATAGGTGGAACAAATGGCAGCAGTGCTCATTGTTGAATTTAGGTGGAGCGTATATGAGTGTTCATTGTATTCAACTTTTTGTAAGTGAAAACCATACTAAAAAGTCAGGAGATATATGACCATTGAGAAAGAACTTTGCCACCCAGACAATTATATTTTCCGAATGCTAGTATGTAGCATTTTAGAGTGATTTTGAAAGAATACCAACAGGTAAATATGATAAGACAGAATTAACACAGGGCCCTCTTAGTTTTCCTTCACCAAAATTGCTGCTCCAAGTTTCTAAGAACTTTGCAGGCACTTGGGTTCGTTGTGCTTCTGGTTTTTATTTGGTATGAGAATTAAAAGGCTGCATTCCTTGATGAAGCAAATACCAACAAGTTCGTCTCACATTTTTTTTTGAGACAGAGTCTCACTCTGTCGCTTGGGCTAGAGTGCTAGAGTGTCAGCCCAGCTCACAGCAACCTCAAAACTCCTGGGTTCAAGCAATCCTCCTGCCTCAGCTTCTGGTACTATAGTAGCTGGGACTATAGGCACATGCCACCACACCCAGCTAATTTTTCTATTTTTAGTAGAGACAGGGTCTCAGTCTTGCTCAGGGTGGTCTCAAACTCCTGAGCTCAAGTGATCCTCCCATCTCGGCCTCCCAGAATGCTAGGATTACAGGCATGAGCTGCCATGCCCAGCCAGTTCATCTCACTTTCATTGGTTTAGTACACTGGCCTATCTCCTTATTGTCAGGCAGTTAAAACTATCATATTCATTATCAGCTATTCAGTGTCCAGATGAGGAAGCAGTCCTCTAGTGATCTGGAACTCAATTTGTTTAACACCCTTCACATTCTTACCAGTCACCCTGGATATTATATATGCTCACAAATATGGTAGGGAGAGCAAGGGACAAGGAATCCAAGTGAAAAGACCCTGTAAACTCAAGTGAATATTGGTGGCCTTACAACTAACTAAAACATAGAAGAATTCTGAATCTTTAGTGGACAAGAAGGAATGAAGATTACTCATCTCCACTGTTTCTACCTCCACAATAATAAAGAATCTAAAATATTTCTCCTATGCTCCTTCCTGTTCAGACTGGGAGTGCTCCAGACTTAACAGTTTTGCTTTCTGGGTTTAAAACTACAAATTGTGCTGGATGGACTAAAAATAGGCCAGAGAAACACTTTCTCCCATTTTTTAAAATCTTTTTTTTCATCCATGGAAGCACATGCTTTTTATACTCTTGGATACAAAGAACCCAAAGTACTTTATTCACTATTTTACTGTGGAACGTAAAATAGTAATTTTGGAAAGTAAAGTGGTACCTATTAAGCTTGGTCTTTGGATGTTTTATTTATTTATTTATTTTATTTTTTATTTTTTTGAAGTTGGATCTGGTGACTTTGGATGTTTTATATTAAGAGTCAGTTTTGGAAATTTTAGTACATTATAACTAGGATTCCTGTGCTTCTAAGTGTCCACAAAAGTAGGAAATTTTAACATTATCAATAATTTGAAAAGTCTATCTACTTTTGTCCTTTAAAAAGTTGGAAAGCACAGGCTAAAACAATGTTTTTTTGCTTTTATAATATCAACTTAATGTTGTAACACTGCATGTTATGCTGATCAGAAAATATGATTACTTAATGGAGAAATACATAATAAATGCAATTTTGTAACAAAAACAGGGATGTGGAAGAAAAATGATAAAAGGAGTCTTTGGAGGTGAAAGGATTTATGAACTACTGCCTCAAAGATATTTCCAGCTTTTAAAATCACAATATCAGTTATGATCTCGTATTACCAAGCTAGTTATCAAATAAGACTAAAGAGATAAGATAGAACAATATTTGTTAAGGAGACAGGAGAGGAGAAGGGTAAGCATTGTATATTAGTCTGGAGTTGTGTGTTGTAAGCCACAGAAACAAATTAGCTCACTTAAGAAGAAAAGGAATTTATTTTGTAGTTCAACAAATGGACAAGAAAGAATCCAGGAGAGCAAGACCCAGATTTGTGTATGCGGGTCAGAGGAAAAGCAGCACCATTTATTAATCGCTGATTCAGAACACACTATAAAAACAACAAGACAGTACCTCAGTCTTATCTTGGCTAGTGCCATAATTGCGTATTTAATGTGCCGTTCCACTTCCACCATTCTATAGGTTTGGCTGTTTCTGGATGATGAGGTAAATGGAAAGAAGAGTAAATCATATAGAAATTAACCTATTGCCTTTCTTGTCTCACAATAAAGTGAGTTCTTTGATAAGACACTACAGTTGACCCTTGGTATTTGTGGGGGATTTGTTCCAGGACCCCCACCCTAGGATACCAAAATCCACCTATGCTTAGGTCCCTTACATAAAATGGTGTCATATTTTCATGTAACCTATGCACAACCTCCTGTACATCTTAAATCTCTAGATTACTTATTTAATAATACCTAATATAACGTAAATGCTAGTAAATAGTTATAATGTATTGAGGGTTTTATTTGTATTTTTTTTTATTGTTTTCCCAAATATTTTCAATCTGTAGTTGGTTGAATCCATGGATGTAGAAACTGCAGATACAAGGGGCTGACTGTACTGGATATAATGTCTTTTTTTTTTTTTTGAGACAGAGTCTCACTCTGTTGTCCAGGCTAGAGTGCCGTGGCATCAGCCTGGCTCATAGCAACCTCAAACTCCTGGGCTCAAGCAATCCTTCCGCCTCAGCTGCTTGAGTAGCTGGGACTACAGGCATGTGCTACCATGTCCAGCTAATTTTTTCTATATATTTTTAGTTGGCCAATTAATTTCTTTCTATTTTTAGTAGAGACGGGGGTCTCACTCTTGTTCAGGCTGGTCTTGAACTGCTGACCTCTAGCTATCCTCCCACCTCGGCCTCTCAGAGTGCTAGGATTATAGGCGTGAGCCACCACACCTGGCCTGGATATAATGTCTTAATGGTATGTCCACTAATGAGTAAGACTGGCAGATTCATGACAGGTAGGAAAAGCAAATCCCCTACAGTAAAGATCATCTATTGTCTCCAAAGAAATCCAGCCTATCTTCCATGAAGTGACTGACAGGTCCCCTTCAAAGTATCATTTCAGAGACTTGGAGTTGATCACTCTTACTGCAGCTTGCAAAGTGGGAACTCAGCCAGGTAAGCCTCGGTAAGGGGAAGCACATGGTGTTGAGTGTATGATTATTATTGTTCACCTGATTATAAAATGCTTCCTCTGAAGAACACAGAAGATACCATAACTTCACTGACAAATCATTCCTGAGGAAAAGTGATATATACCAAGCAACTCCTAAAAGATAATGGATGGAGAAAATGGGAAATTTAACTGGGCTCAGTAAGCCCTGGTTTACATGAAAGTGTTAAGATTCAGAGAATTTCAAGTTACAAGTTTACATTTAACTAATCTCTGAGTTACTGCATCTCTTTTTGGGAAGAATGGAGTTTTTAAAAATTTCACTACTTAAATAAAATTAAATGTGACTAATTTTTTTACAAAAGAACCCTAGAAGTGGGAGCCTGCTATGGACTGAATTGTGTCCCCCCTGCCCATGTTCATATATTAAAGCTCTAACCCCAATGTAACTGTATCTGGAGACAGAGTCTTTAAGAGGTAATTAAGGATAGGGCTCGTCTAAGACATTGGTAGAAATGGTGTTTTAAAAAAAATTTTTTAAAAAGAATAGGGCTCTAAAATAATAGGGCTATGGCCTTATAAAAAGATGAAGAGAGAAATCTCTTTCTGTTGTGTGAGACAGAAGGTGGCTGTCTGCAAGCTAATTATGTCTCCCCAACATTCATGTGTTAAAAGTCCTAACCCCCAGTACATCTCAATGTGATTGTACAGTTTTTGGAGATACAGCCTTTAGAGGGCTAATGAGGTCAAATGGGTGAGCCCTAATCCAATATGACTCATGTCTTTATAAGAGGAGGAGACACACAGAGACAGGCCCAGAGGAAAGACCAAGTGAAGACTTTGGAGAAGACAGCCATTTTCTAGCTGAGGAGGGAAGCTCCTCAAGAAACCAACCCTGCTAACACCTTGATTGGGGACTTCTAACCTCCAGAACTGTGATGAAATAAATTTCTGTTGTTTAAACCCCCCAGTCTGTGGTGCTTCGTTATAGCAACCCTTGCAAACTATCACAAATGGTAACATACCTTGTTGAATAATGTAGAATTCATGAGTGTTTACTGACATAAATAAACGAATAATAAATGGGCCAGGCATGGTGGCTCATGCCTGTAATCCTAGCACTCTGGGATGCCGAGGCAGGGGGATCGCTCAAGTTCAGGAGTTCAAAACCAGCCAGACCAAGAGCAAGAAACACCATCTCTACTAAAAATAGAAAGAAATTAATTGGCCAACTAAAAATATATAGAAAAAATTAGCCAGGCATGGTGGCACATGCCTGTAGTCCCAGCTACTCAGCAGGCTGAGGCAGAAGGATTGCTTGAGCCCAGGAGTTTGAGGTTGCTGTGAGCAAGGCTCATGCCATGGTACTCTAGCCTGGGCAACAGAGTGAGACTCTGTCTCAAAAAAATAAATAAATAAATGGAGGAAAAGGGAAAGTGCTTCCTTATAGTAGAATGCCACCTAATAAAAGTTGAAGGCATAATGTTATTAGAAAAATCACCATTCGATAACTATCATAATAGTAATAATAATTGACCCAAGCAAGAATATCAATATATGTTAAAAGTAGCAGATAAAAGTTTGATGAGAAACAGGATATGTACTTAGCCTAATAGTCTCTCCCCATAAATGACAAAGTAAAATAGTGACTTTATAGAGGAGAAACTTGGTGAACACTATCTTAACTAATCAAAGTTAACATCCCCAATAAAAGAACAAATTGACAAATCATATGCCTCTTGCTAGGAATACACAATGTAACATCTGGGTATTCCAGCCATACTGCATTGCCTGAAGACAACCATGAGGAAACATCAGACAAACCCAAATTGAGGAATGTTCTACAAGATAAATGGCCTGCTAAGGCACGGTGGCATGGGCCTGTACAGCTACTGGGGAGGCTGAGGCGGGAAGATCTCTTGAGCCCAGGAATCCAGCCTGGGCAACATAGACACCGCTCCCCTTAAAAAAAAAAAAAAAAAAAAAAAGCCTGTTTAAAAAAGTCAAGTTCATGAAAGACAAAGCAAGACTGGGGAAACTACTTCAGATTAAAGCAAACTAACGAGAGGCAGGACAACTAAATGCAATGTATAGTCCTGGACTGGACAAATGACAAAAGTTGAATATGGAGGGTGGATTAAGTAGTACTGTATCAATGTTAAACTTCCTTGTAGTAATTGTACTATAGTTACGTAAGAGAAGACTGTCATCACACATCCAGTCTACCAATCAATAGCCACCAGCCCAGCCGCCTCCTCCCCTCCCGGACTATTTAGTGATGGATGATTCAGATGACACCTCCTGGCACTTCCACTTCGCCCTCGCCCCCTGACATCACTCCTGTCCCTGCTTCAAGGGCTTATCCTCTCTGCCTTTACCATACCCTCCGTCTTCTCCCCACCTGGGTCCTCGGTTCCACTGTCTTCCGCTCTGCCTTCCCTGGCTCCTTCCAGCTCCCGCTCTCCTGCCCCTGCAGGTGCGCCACCCGCTACCTCTCGCTCCGCCGTGCGCTTGCGCCGTGCCCGGAGCTAGCGGGGCTGCGGAGTTGGGAAAACTTCGGCGGCTCCGGGTGCGGTTCGCGCGGGCTCGGGGGCCGACGTCCACGCGGCGCTGGGACAGGCGGCTGCGCTCCCCGCGATGGGCTGCTCCAGCAGCACCCTCAACAAGGCCGGCGACGGCAGCAGGTTCCGCAGCGGTGAGCCGGGGAGCGGGCGCCACCCTCGCCCGGGGCCGGGGCTCGGGCGGGCTCGCCTCCGGGAGGTCCAAAAGGCGCGCCCTGTGCCCACCGCGCGCCCGGCAGGGGGCGGGCTCCTCCCCGGAGGGTGGGCGGAACCCGGGCGAAGCGCGGGGTCCCCCCGAAATCGCGAGCGGCGCCGCTGCGACCGAGCGTGCGTGCGGCAGTCCCGGCGCGTCCCGCTGCGCTTGCTGCCCGAACGTGCGCGGCCGGCGGGGCGGCCCGGAGCGCGACGCGGCCGCGGGAGTCGGCGCTACACGCCCGGCGCGGTTAGCCGCGGCGCCGGACGGTCCCGTCAAGGCCTTCGCCCCTTCGCCCTCCCGTCAGCGCGTCAGCGTCCAGGGTGGCAGAGGATGCGGAGAATGCAGACGAGCGTTCGCTCCGTGACGTAAATAGGTTCCTGCGCCCTTGAAGAAGTCACGGACACTTTCCCCTACCTTGGGCTTCACTATTTCTTGAGAAATATGTGATAACAAGTGGTCATTACTGACTCTTACAAAGAAACTCAGAAAGGATATTTCGAGCATCTGCTATGTAGTAGCACGGTGCTTGGCTAGATGCTGGAGATACGAGTGGCCCTGCTGATGGAGGTTGAGGGTGAACCAGGCAGACAATAAACGCGTGATACAAATGGTTATGATAGTGTCCGAAAGTGCTAAGTACTGTACCGTGGAAAGTGTGAAAGCACATACATGAATTAGAGAACGACTGGGTTTTACAGCCGAATTCTTAGATTTTGAGCAAAGCTCTGCAGGTTAAGGAAATTCCTTCAGGGCTGGTTTACAGTCTTCTGCAAGGCTAACTTTTGAGGGGAGTTTTATGCTCTAGTTAGTTCCTTTTCGCAGGTCTTCTCTTAGCACCTTGTGCTATCTATCGCAACAACAGAAATGTCCTCCTCTCTGATTTTGTGGTAGAGAGCACAGGATTGTCATGAATGCTGTTTCGCAGCTCAGCCAGTGTGTCTTAGTCAGAAATATGTTGTGTTGCTGTTATTTTCGTGGTGTGTGGTAATTACCACACACCACGAAAATTTTTTAGCTTCAGTGGATAAAAGAAATCAATAAAAAGTTAGAAAATAAGCAAAAAATTAAAACCATATATAAAAGTGATTCCAACCCCCTTGTCAACTGACAAGAATGTGAAGAGATAGGAAAACGATTCCTCACCCACGATGCTAACCTTTGTCCTCATGACGCAGGCGCCTCCATCCCCCCAACATGCTCTGAAGAGGCCAAAGCAAGTAGCAGATCAAGTGGATTTTTGCATTCTGTTCCATGATAAGTCCTTGTTGGTTTCAATATGAAAAACTGGGGGAAAATGGATGCTTCAGAAAGATACATTTTATTATTCTGGCTTCTCTTACCACCTTCTATGCTTCAGATAGCCTAGAAGTAGCATCCTGATTTAAAAAGCAGAAGACTAAACCATCATTACAGATATTTACGTATGTATGTATGTATTTATAGACAGAGTCTCACTCTGTCCAGGCTAGAGTGCTGTGGCATCAGCCTAGCTCACAGCAACCTCAAACTCCTGGGCTCAAGCAATCCTCCTGCCTCAGCCTCCCAAGCAGCTGGGGCTACAGGCATGCGCCACCATGCCCAGCTAATTTTTTCTATATATATTTTTAGTTGTCCAATTTAATTTCTATTTTTAGTAGAGATGGGGGTCTTGCTCTTGCTCAGGCTGGTCTTGAACTCCTGAGCTCAAACGATCCACCCACCTCGGCCTCCCAGAGTGCTAGGATTACAGGCATGAGCCACGGCGCCCAGCCATTACAGATTTTTAAACTGATTAAAACATATATTTCAGGGAATGTAATTCTTGGTGAGGGACAAAAGTATCCAGTAACTGGAGTGGGGTTTTTAATAGTCTCAGAAAATAATGAATAACCTTGCTCTCTTGAAAACTATTTTATCACAATATTAATAACCAGCCATGAGTTACATTCTTTCATTTTTTATTCTTGGTTTTGTTGCTTTTCTAAGTTTTCATGAATGTTGTCCTGGAAGAAATGTTAAAACATCTGACAACCAGTTTTAGTGTATAGAAAATTAATGTACTGCATAAATTGCTCAACACACATATTGAATCAATCAACAGGTGTATTTTGCTTCTGATCCTCAATGAGACAATACTCTCTTGTAATTGGACACTATTGTATGTTCATCAGCATTTCAACTTCATCATTTTAGAGGCCTGATAAATAATTCAGTCCTGTTTCTGCAGCCTTAAACTTCTTTAAATCCTATGTACCTCCCCAAACCTGTGTGTATGTGCTTTTACATAAAAACAATCCAGGTTTATTGAATGTCCTGTACATGCATTTATTCACTCTTCTCCCAGTGCCTAACCATGTTTGGCACATAATAGGCCCTCAGTAATTTGTTGAAGGAATTACTTCATTTAATCCTTATAACAGTGCTATGACTAAGTATTATGATTTTCCCAATTTTATAGATAAGAGTAAATAATTTACCCAAGGACACAGGGTTTCTAAGAGTCAGAGGTGGGCTTTGAACCCAAATGCTTAAACCAGCAAGTGCTAAATAGATTTAAATATGTTCCTGTCTCAGGGCACACTGGACCCCCATTAGGTGTGTGATTACCCACTATGGAAACAATAAAGAAATATAGTAAAGAGTATTTATTCTAATCCCAAAATTAGGTACTATTATAGTAAGTGTTATAGTATATTATAGTAAGTGTTATACAAATATAACACTTATAAATATTATATTAATATGTAATATAAATCATATAACATAAATATATTATATATTAATATAAAACATTAATGTATAACATCAATTATAACTATTTATATACCTATATAAGTTATAATGATATATTAATGTATAATATAAATTATAATATGGCATATATTATAATAAAATATTAATATAAATTATAATATGTAAACATACAAATATATAATATCAATTATAATATATAATATTTAATAACACTATATATCTTATTTAGGGATTAGAATAAATAACCTTTATTATACTTCTTTTGTTATTTGCATAGTGGGTGACCATACACCTAATGGGAGTCCAGCGTTATTTGAGGCATATGACATATATTATAATAAATACAATGTTTATTATAATCTCTAAATAAGAGCTAGTAAAATATGAAGTTTGTATTTGTTTTCAAATTTAAACTAGGAATATCTGGAGGACATTTAACATTAGAGATATTCTAAGCAGAGTATATAGATAGTTGTATAGAAACTTCCAGTGCCTTCCCATAGAGATTACTTTCATATCGTAATTCTTTTAAATTCGCAATAGCACTCTTGGCACTCCAGGAGTTGAAGCTAAAATACATGAACTATTCTGTAAACTGGATTTGTGATGATAAATCTGCCTTACTGAATTTGTTGTAAGAAATTTTCTGGCTTAAGAACTGTTATACATGATGCAGTATTGGCTTATAAGCATAAGAATCATAAAATAATTGGGCTTGATTTTGTTTTGGATCTCTTATAGCTAAAATTTTATGACACCAAAATATTAAGGTACTTATTTTCTAGATTCAAATTTAAATCAGAGAGCAGCTACTAGTAGGTAGTCATTAGTTTGCACAGGAATAATCTATTCTACTGATTCCATGGGGGAGACATTTTCCTGACCGATCATACACTCAGAATCCCATGGAGCTTCTGCCCATCACCTCCGAAGACAACTGGCCAGGTGTGTGCGTTGGGGAGAACAGCGGTAGAGACAGGGCTCTGTTTGTAAATAATTATCCAGTGCTACTCAAAGTGTAGAACAGTGCCTGATACGTGGTAGTCACACATAGATTTTTACTGAGTGCCCTGAAAGGTGAGGAAAGAGACTTTTCTTTCTGAAAGGATAATGAGACAGATTTGAGTTTGGAATTTCCTGTCTTTGTGGAAGCAATTTTTAAATATTAGAGCAATTCTGTTCTTTTCAGTGCCCTGAGGATCTGATGGAATCTGAACACAAAGGTTTTGTTGACTTCATAGACTGTAATGTACCCACAGGTCTCTAGACCTTTGCATCCAAACCCTCCTCCCAGGCTCCTGGCCCCCTGCTAACATATACAATTGCTGCTTCATTCTTTCATAATATAAATGCTCTCTGTTTCTGGCAGTCTTCTCCTTCCTGATGTGGTATAGCTTAAGCACCAAACGTGGACAAAGTAAATAGAGAGTGATTATTGACAAATTCATTGCTAGGTTAATGTGTACATTTCCACTGACAGCTATAATCATTTGTTCTAACCTGAACTTTTTCACTAGCTGCTTGGAGTCCATGCTGCCTAGGCAATCAGATGAGGCTTGAATTTCACACAGTTATGTGAATTATCCTTTGTACTGTGTTCATACCTTGAGTCTTCAACCAGTATTTCCACACAGTGACATTTCAGTCCTAACTAGACAAATATTTTCTCTTTGAATTAAAGAACAAACATCATTTACATTAAACTTAATTTTTATAGGCTTTTCTTGCATACAGAAATTATATAAATGGGATTTATTTTCTTTTAAATGCTAGAAGTCTCTGGACTGATTGTTTTGTGCTTTTGTGGCCTCCCTAGAGCTTGGCACACGGATAGTGTTCAATATGTCTTTGGTTATTGCATATAGCTAATTAAAATGGAATATTGAAACAGCATACATGGTTCCAAATGTGAAAATATTTGGAAAAGGCTAGCAGTGAAAAGCACACCACAGACCCCATCTCCACCATCTGCTTTGTTCCAATATGTATTAGTTTTGGGTGTTTTTATTTTTTTATATATTCTTCCAAAGTTTCTTTAGGCATTGCACATATTATTTCCCTCTTGCATTTTTATTTATAAAATGTGGTATACTAGGCAGGTGTAGTGCCATGTGACTGTAGTTTGTAGGCTCGTTTGAGGCTAAGAGTTCAAGGCTGCAGTGTGCTATGATCTCACATGTGAATAACTACTGCACTCCAGCCTGGGCAACATACATAGACTCAGTTTTAAAAAAAAAAAATACGGTGTGCTATACCCACAAGGTGTTCTTCACCTTGCTCTATTCACCTAACAATATGGAGACTTTTTTCATGTTGATATATAGAGAACTTCTTTCTCCTATTTTATACCTGCATAATAATCTGTTACATGATTTATTTAACCAGTCCCCTACTGAGGGACATTAGATTTTTTTTTCCAGTCTTTTCCTGTTGCAGACAAGGCTGCAGTGAATTCCTTTGTGTATACATCACTTTTTTTTTTTTTGAGACAGAGTCTCGCTTTGTTGTCCAGGTTGGAGTGAGTGCCGTGGTGTCAGCCTAGCTCACAACAACCTCAATCTCCTGGGCTCAAGCAATCCTGCTGCCTCAGCCTCCCGAGTAGCTGGGACTACAGGCATGCGCCACCATGCCTGGCTAATTTTTTTCTGTATATGTTAGTTGGCCAATTAATTTCTTTCTATTTATAGTAGAGACTAGAGACGGGGTCTTGCTCTTGCTCAGGCTGGTTTCAAACTCCTGACCTTGAGCAATCCGCCCGCCTTGGCCTCCCAGAGTGCTAGGATTACAGGTGTGAGCCACCGTGCCCGGCCTATACATCATTTTGTATGTGTACGGGTGTATCCGTAGGACAATTTCCCAGAAGGGGCCATACTAGGTCAAAGGGTATGTGCATTTATAATTTTGACAAATAACTGCCTCGAGAGTTGTACCAGTTTACATTGTCATAAACAATAAAATCAATCTTTTTCTAAAATCGAAGACTTTCAGACCTTTGTGCAGCCACATCAAAGCATTGGCATGGAGCAGAAGTCAGGAGGCGAGGTAGGAGCACCCACTTGGTTCCAGGTGCTTTAGTTCATGATCTCATTTAGTCTCCACAACAGCTTTATAAAGCAAACATTAGTAGCACCAAATACAGCTAGAAAACTGAAGCTGAGTGAGGATAAGTCACTTTCGCTGAGTCCCAGAGCTAGTAAAGATGCAGCCGGGGCTTAAGCCCAATATGTGTGACTCTAAAGACCCTGCTTTTTTCACAACGTCCAGTTCCTTCTGGGGTCTGGTCTGGTTCTGCTAGGAACTTGTAATGTGGCCTCACACATAAGAAAAATGCAATCAATAATGGTTGAGTGGATGGGTTGACAGAGATGGGGATTCAAGGAGACAGTATTACTCAGAAAAGCAGAGGAGGAATCAGGACCTAAGGAATAGCGGAAACCGAAAGGTAACATTGGCTGAGATGGGCTTGGGAAGAGAGGGTCGGGCTGTGAAGAGGGTCTCCTAGTCATGCAGGAAAAGGTAAACACAGTAAAACAAAGCTTGATTGTGTACTCTTAAATCGTGCTTCTGTAGGATTGCCACACATCCAGCTCCAGTGTACAGTTTCACTTCTATGTTAATGTTTTACAGCAAGTTTGAAAAGAAAAAAACCTGAATATTTGTGGCAGTTACTGAAAGTCTCACCAAAACTGATAAAAATCTTCAAACTTGGCCAGGCTTCAAATGCTGGTGTGTGTAAGTGTAAGTAGTACTAGGTAATGATTTTTTTTAAAAGTAAAATGCCAGAATGTAGCTCTCCAAGTAAGTGCTAATGTTTTGAAAGTACTTTAATGGCCTCAGAAGCTTCTTTATTCACCTCAGGGCTATTGCTTTGTTCACATTCCTAGGACTTCTCTGGGGAATTGCCTCCAGGCTCTTTTTTTTTTTTTTTGGAGACTTAGTCTCCCTCTGTTGCCCAGGGTGAGTGCCATGGCCCCAGCCTATTGCACAGCAACCTCAAACTCCTGGGCTCAATCAAGCAATCCTTCTGCCTCAACCTCCCCAGTAGCTGGGACTACAGGTGTGCACCACCATGCCCAGCTAATTTTTCCTATATGTTTTTAGTTGTCCAGCTAATTTCTTTCTATTTTTAGTAGAGACAAGGTCTCACTCTTGCTTAGGCTGGTCTTGAACTCCTGACCTCAAGGGATCCTTCCACCTCCGCCTCCCAGAGTACTAGGATTACAGGCCTGAGCCACCGAGCCTGGCCTGACTCCAGGCTCTAGTTGTATATATTTATGGGTGTTTGAGTTTCACCCTTTAAGGATGAAGATTGCAAAAAAACAAAACAAAACAAAACCCACATTGTTTTTTAACAGCTAAAACCCTCTGGAAATTAAGCTTTGCGAAGGTAGGTGGACTAAGTCAGGCAGTGCTGGTGTGCATTACTTAGTACCACCGTGTCGTATCAGAGTTTCCCAGCCTGCGAGGATGGGTTACAGCATGCCAGTGTTTCTCCCAGCCTTCAGGGCAGCCCAAGCCTTCTGGGAGCAGCGTCTTGCATTTGTTCTGGGGTGCTGCACAAATATATTCTATGTGTGTCGTGACGTTAAAAAAAATCAGGAAGCACTGGGCTATGTATTCTAACTGCTCTGTCATTTTTACTAGTAGTTTTTCTTTTTTTTTGTTTCTTTTTTTTTGAGACAGAGTCTCACTTTATTGCCCAGGCTAGAGTGAGTGCCGTGGCGTCAGCCTAGCTCACAGCAACCTCAAACTCCTGGGCTCAAGCAATCCTGCTGCCTCAGCCTCCCAAGTAGCTGGGACTACAGGCATGCGCCACCATGCCCGGCTAATTATTTTTTCTATATATATTAGTTGGCCAATTAATTTCTTTCCATTTATAGTAGAGATGGGGTCTCGCTCTTGCTCAGGCTGGTCTCGAACTCCTGAGCTCAAATGATCCGCCCACCTCGGCCTCCCAGAGAGCTAGGATTACAGGCGTGAGCCACCGCGCCCGGCCACTAGTAGTTTTTCTTACTGAGAGATAGCGTCTGCCTTCAGCCACCCCAGCAAGGACCTCTGATGAAGTGTCCTCCCCAAACCATTCTCTTTGCTTGTTTCTTTCCCTCACTGTCATTGATAATGTTAATGAACCTTTTCTTTTGTTCCGTAAGGTGATTTATTTTTCCTGTTCTTGCCCTTTCCCATTTTCCCAAGACTCTGATATAAACCACTTAGTTCTTTTGGCTAATTTCCTTTCCTTTTCTTTTGCTTGCCTTATAGACTAGATGTTATGAGAGGCTCCGTTTACTTGTATACCTCACATTACTCTGTGTGTGTGTGTGTGTGTGTGTGTGTGTGTGTGTGTGTGAATGTGAATTTCAACATAGTGAAAGCCAGTATAGAGTGCTGATTAGCAATGTGGGTTTGGAGTTAGACTGGGTTCAAATGCTAGTTCAGGATCATTTATTAGTTGTATGACTTCGAGCCTCCATGACCTCATCTGTAAAATAGGATTGACAATAGTACTTCATAGAGTTGACCTGAGGAATAAATGAGTTAATATATAAAACACACCTAGATAGAACTTGGCATCCAATGGGTAAAAGAAAAATAAAAAAAAATATGAAAAAAAATTAAAAGAAAAGAAAAAAAAATAAACACATCTAGGATATAGCCTAAATATTGCTTAGAACAGGGGTTGGCAAACTGGCCTGCTGGCCAAATCCAACCCACCACCTATTGTGTAAATAAAGTTTTATTGGAACATAGACTTGTCCATTCATTACATATTGTCTGTAGCTGCTTTGTCACTGAGACAACAGTGAGTAGTTGCAATAGAGACCCATGCTTGGCAAAGCTGCAAATATTTACTCTGTCCCTTTACAGAAAAAATTTTGCTGGCTTCTGGCTTAGAGTATATTGCCTAGGAAGTCCTCAATAAAAATTATCTGTCATTAATAGCAATATTATTAAATCTCAATTAGAAAAATTAGAAATTACTTCTTTGTTAAAAGTGGCCTTTTCGATTTTTTTTTTTTTTTTAAGATCAAAAGTTCTAGGCTGGGCTCAGTGGCTGTCACCTGCAATCCTAGCACTTTGAGAGGCTGGGGCGGGAGGATTGCTTGAGGCCAGGAGTTTGAGACCAGTCTGGGCAATAGCAAGGCCCCATCTCTACAAAAAATAAAAAATTAGACACTTGTGGTGGTATGCACCTGAAGTCCCAGCTACTCGGGAGGGTGAGGCAAGAGGATTGCTTGAGCCCAGGACTTTGAGGTTGCAGTAAGCTATGGTGACACCACTGTACGCTAGCCCAGGCAACAGAGTGAGATCCTGTCTCCAAAAAAAAAAAAAAAAAAAAAAAAGATCAAGTTCTAGATCTCTGAATGTGTTGATTTCCTCACTTTCTTTTTTTTAAAGAAAAATGTGACTTAAACATATTAAGTCAATAATAGCATAAGCAGCACAGGAATATTAAAAAAATCATAATAGTGGTATGTGAGTAACTAAAGTTTACAGAATGGTTTTTCTAACGCTGCCAGATCCTACGTTGGTAGGTTACTTGCTCTTATACTTTTGCTGCTATAATTTTTTTAAAAATTTATTTCAGGATAGTTTTAGATTTACAGAAAAATTATGAAGATAGTATGGAAAGTTCTTATATATTCCACAGTCACTTTCTTCTCTTATTAACATCTTATTTTATAGGGTATGTTGTCACAATTGATGAACCAATTCTGATACATTTTTATTTTTTATTTTTTATTTATTTATTTATTTTTTTTGAGACAGAGTTTCACTTTATTGCCCAGGCTACAGTGAGTGCTGTGGCGTCAGCCTAGCTCACAGCAACCTCAAACTCCTGGGCTCAAGCAATCCTGCTGCCTCAGCCTCCCAAGTAGCTGGGACTACAGGCATGTGCCACCATGCCCGGCTAATTTTTTTCTATATATATTTTAGTTGGCCAATTAATTTCTTTCTGTTTATAGTAGAGATGGGGTCTCGCTCTTGCTCAGGCTGGTCTCGAACTCCTGAGCTCAAACGATCCGCCCACCTCGGCCTCCCAAAGAGCTAGGATTACAGGCTTGAGCCACCGCGCCCGGCCTCTGATACATTTTTATTAAAGTCTATACTTTATTTGGATTTCCTTAGTTTTTCCTAATGTCCTGTTTCTGTTCCAGGATCCTATCCAGGATCTCACATTACATTTAGTCATCATGTCTCCTTAGGCTCTTTTTGGCTGTGACAGTTTTTCAGATTTTGCTTGATTTTGATGACCTTGACAGTTTTGAGTAGTACTGGTCAGATATTTTGTAGAATATTCCTCAATTGGAATTTATCTGGTATTTTTCTCACGATGAGACTGGGCTTATGGGTTTTTGGGAGGAAGAGCACAGAGATAAAGTGCCCTTCTCATCACACTGTATCAAGGGTACATGTTATTGACGTGACTCATCACTGCCTGCTAAGTTTTCTCTAATACTTCTCCTAGAGACTCTGAAGCTTCAAGAAGGGTGAGTGTAGATTTTTCTTTTATATTCTAAGCTAATTGAAATCTTCCAGTTGAAATTATTTCCATGATTCTTGGTCAAACCTACTTCTTCCTAGATTAAAGCTTTTTCTTATGCTTTGCTTTACGAAGAAACTCATTCAATTCAGTTTTCAAATGCCTGTGCCAGAAGGCCTAGTGCTGGCCTCCAACGTGCATGGGATCAGGAGAGGAAGACTGTGCTTTGATAAAAATGGATTTTTATTCTGGAGAAGGAAATCCCTGATTTTGCTTAATATGATCTATCCTGTTTCCTAACCATGGAAGGAAAGCCATTGGAATTGCCCGTGGGTCCCTAACCTGAGAGAGTGGTAGCAGCTGTCAGTCGGCTGAAAGACGTGGATTATTCTTTTACGGAGTTTGCCCACTGCTCTTTCTAGTATCAGGGGCTCTCAGGGTGCATTGACCACCCAGACCTGAGGCCTGAGTGTCTGATAGGAATATGACTGCTCTGTTGCAGAATTTAAGTCTTCCATCGAAGCACAAGGCTGCGAGCTGCTACCCCCCTTTTCAAGCGCAGACACCTGCTCTTGGCCACAGGCCTTTGTACTCTGCACCCTGATGGAGTCAGGCACAGGCACAGTGACCAAGCTGGGAGGACAGCCACCTCCCACTGGGCATGTCCACCCCTCTTAGAGTGCAAGGTAGAGAAAGTATTAACTTTGCTTTCAGATGAGAAACTAGAAGGCCTCTTTTTTGTTTTTTCTGACTTAGCAAACCTAGCCAATTCTATGAAACAAAGGAAGCTTGAGAAAAATCTCCCTCCCCAGTGTGGAGCGCACTCAGACCCACTCAGGACCTTGATTCATTGAGGAATCAATATACTTCTGTCATCCCTTGTGCTGACCTCGGTGTGTGAGTGTGAGGATGGAGACCACACCAGACGTTTGAAGATAGGCAGCAACACCTGGGGACGGTGAAGGACACCTGCGCCCACCAAGCCTGCATGTTCATCATCCACTTTAGTCCCTCCTAAGGAGCTTCTGTATGCCCTTCCCTGGTGACCCCGCTGATGGCCTAATCATCTGCGGATCTTGTTAAAATATAGATTCTGGTTCAGCGGATCTGGGGTGGGGCTGAGATTCAGTATTAAAAGAATAAACAACTCCCAGGTCATGCAGATGAACTCTTCAAAGTGGAATCAAACTTCCTTGGGCTTAAATCTGAGCTCTGCCACTTACTAGCTGAGTGCCCCTCTTAGATAAAGATGCCATAATTTCCTCAACTGTACCATGGAGATAACAATAGCCCTATCTTATGTAGTTTTGGGGAAGAGTAAATGAAATAATCCATGTAAGGTTCTAGGTGCAGTGCTGCAATCAGTGTGGACTAGTGTTGTTCTTCCTAGAGAAGCGTGGTGGGCAAGGCCTGTGAGGGCACATACATACAGAGACATCGTGTTTGTTTCTCTCTCTTTTCCTTGTTCGGTGAGAACAATTTGATTTTACAGACAGATGTTGGATTCTCTTATACTGATAATGACCATCCCTCAATGAAATTGTCTTTTTCAATGGTGAACACTATTGATAATTTCAAAAGTGATGTTTTGTGCTATAGCATTTTTGCACTAAGAGTTTATCTTATAGTAGTCTAAAGAAGTTAAAGAAAGTTAATTTGGAAAAGTATATCTGAAGGAGGCAGCTGTTTTCCATGACTAGATGACAGATTCTGTAGCTCTTTAAATGTCAGCCTCTCCTCTAGACAGGCACCTACCTCTCCGTGTGAGCTCCTAGTGAGCTCATCAAGTGTTCCGGGAGTGTCTTCTCAATTGCATGTGCTTGTTTCTCTATAGTTTAATTTTAGCATGAAGCTTGCCTTTACATTTCATCATGTTTGCTTTGTGATGGTCAAAAAGAATTTTAGATATGTAAATTCAGGTGCTTCTATTCAAAAGCAAAATGATGTGTCTGATTTTTATTTACCCTCTATAGGATTTTTCTGGCTGATGATTTTATACTTCAGGATGTAGAATATTGCTTAAGTTCACCTTTCTTCGTAATGAATGTCCCGTTAGCATCCACCGGCTGATGGAATGCACCCTGGGGATTAGCAGTTGTGCCATGGAACACAGGACATTGTTTGTACACACTTTGATGCAGGAAAAGAGCAAAAACATCTAGAATAATACCACTGGTATTTTTGCAAATGTTTATTGAATGGATGGATGAATGATAGAATGGAATTGAGGAGAAAGCAAAGTAAGAAAATGAGAAGGAAGATGATTCATGCTACAGCCCTGGTTCCCTAGGCTCAGAAGCTACAAGAACCTAGAAATGGTAGCAGCAAGGAAAATACCACAGTCCTCTTTCCTCATGAATTCTCCAGAAAACCCAGCAGACAAGGCCAGTGAGGTCTTTGGGATGTCTGATATGGCATTGCCATAGGAAATATTGGCCACAAGTGTTTTTCTTTGTTGGGTAGAAACTTTTCATTTTTGATTAGGGTAATGAACTGAGTTGAAAAGCTTCCACCATAATGTGAATTTCAGGTATGTTAGCTCTAGTTCTAATCCCTTCTGTAATGTTGCCTAGTATTTAGTTTCTTTGTGTGCCTATCACAACGGTGCTTACAACAAGAGTTCTGTTAGTTCAGCTGTCACAACAAATTTGTGCATGGATCAATTTACAACAGAATCAAGAGAGATAATGAGCACCAAAGGATTAGGCCCAGAGCAGTGTATGATTTGATGAAATGTAGGGTTCAGAAAACAGGCACATCTTTAAAAAACTTCGGACGCGGAAACAATGCATCTGTCCTCAATACTTATTACATAATAATATAGATTAGGCAGAGAATGTTTCCTGTTTGCGGACAAAAATATATCTTACTGGTTTTCAAGGTAGAGTGCTAGAAGAAAGGATGTAGCACCTTCTTCAGCCTTGAGGAGGTTTGTTGGGGATTCACAAAATCACCTCAACAGAGCGGGTGGAGGTGCTTGGGTAAGAGGTAATGCGTAGCTACCAAGTAGTACTTAATGAAGGGAGTAGCTACTGTTCGAATTTCCCTGAAGGCAGTAAACTCTAGAATAGCAGAGACTAAACCTTCCTTGTTACCTGTGATGACTCCTGTTCCCTGCTCAGAGCCAGCCTGTAGTTTGCACTTGATACATACATGATGAATAAAAGAAATCAAAGCCAACAAAGAGGACAAAACATTTATTTATATAAAAACTACCAGTGGCCTTTATTAACACCAGTCAGGACTGGTCAAATCATTGCTAACATTATCAGTGAAATTCCATTATCTATCAATAATCATGTTTTAAAACTTAGCGTGGTAACACTACAGCTTTATAGGGCAACATTGACACCTTCATGGTGTTTAGGGGACTGTTTATCCAAGCCCTTTAACGTTGCAGTTTAGCTTTTCTGTTGCTAATTTAGCTATAATTTATCGACAGGTCACTTCAAGTCCTCAAGGGACCTTTGTACAATTAGAAAAAGAAGCCTCTCCACCACCAACACACTCACCCTTGCAAGTGCACGCAGGCTGGGGTTGAGCTTTCCCTCACTCCTTCAGCAGTGGTCACCCCTGTGCAGTAGGAGCCCACATAGTGTGTGCCACATCCCTGTTTACTGACTACCATGTCAGACACCATGATGGGAAAATCACACACACTATCACCCCAGTCAGTTCTCCCCACAGTCCTGAAAGGCAAACGCTATCTCCATTTTACAGATAAGGAAACTGAGAGGTCCAGAGAGGTTAGGAACTTGTCTAGATTGCACAGCAGCTCAAGGGTAAAAACAATCTGAGGGATACGAAATCTGGAGACAGAAAGGAAGTTATAGTGGTAATTGTAGACTTTATTGTAGTGTTCTCTGAGAGAGGGTTTGAAATAATCATTTGTTTTTCAACCTTCTCATTTATTTCCTCTAACCAATCTTCTTTCTGAATAGGCTCACAGAAAGGTACCAGTGTTAGAATGAACAGAATGACCTTACTTTTCTGTTTGTCCATCATAATTTCATCCTTGTTTGGGCCATTAAGTGGTATAATGATAGTGGTGCTAAGACTGATTGGCACTTAGGGGGTGCTAGATGCTGTGTATTATCTCATGTTCTCCTCATAGCAGCTCCCTGGTTAGGTACTAACACTATTCCCACTTTACAGGTGATAAGACTGAGGCACAGAGAGGCTTAAGAAGGCTAGCTAGTAAGTGGAGGAAACAGGGTTAAAATCCATTACATTATAGGTGTCATTTTCAAGGTCAGAAGATCACTGTCCTCCACTTCAGAGCAGATTGTCTCTTCTATGATATAGGAGAAAGAACTTCTGAGCTACCTTGGGAGCTATTAACTTTAAAATACAGTCATTTCAAAATTTAGTTAGATTGAAATTAATCATTATAAATTACGAAATGTATGTGGCACTACACTTCTAGAATTTTATCTGGTTTTTTTTTTTGTGATCATTTTAAAGGTATTTTATCTGCTTTGGGATACCCCAGAAAAATATTAAAGACAGTGACATACTTTTGTAATGTTTCCCAGCTTGATTGACTATTTTCGGGTTGTGTTTTATAAAATGAAATATTGAGGACACTTGCCCCCTTCCAGTGTAGCAGTAAGATTGAGAAACACACATGAGAATGAAAATGGACACTGTGATCATGGACATAAATGTTCTAGCTATGGCAAAAATTAACAGATCACTTGGACACTTATGACATCATCTGTGGAGAAATAAATTTTCACAAAGCTTTTTGTTTGGGGAAAAAACTTGACTTAGACTCATAGCATATTATATTTTTAAAAACATAAGATTACGTGGCTATGTTTTGGGTGTGTTGACACATTTTTTTTTCCTCTACAACTTTCTGCTCCAGAAGAATGATGCCTTTAGAATGTACGCATAACTGGCATAGGTGGATGAAAATGGTTCATCTCATTTAACTGACGATATTAATCACTGTAATAACTATTCTACCAGGAAATATAATTTGTCAGACATCTGCGATTAGTACATTAACACATTTCCTGGTTAACTCCCTAAGGCAGGTATCACCAGAACATCCTTCGTGTGGTATGTAAATAGGTTGTCCTGTCATGATGAATTCCTTTATAGACCTCAGACATCACTTTTATTAAGTTACCTTATCTGCTATTAATTTGAAGGTTTCATTCATGATCATGCAGGGGTGGGGGGTGAAGGACAGCTCTCTTCCCAATTCTGTCATATGAACCCCTGAAGCCTGTGCCCTGTATCTCTTAAGATTGCTTCTGAGCTCTGCTTCCCTGCCCCTGGCTGTGATCTAGGAGGATTCACACCCATTCCCTGAAACAGGACTGAGGGTACAGGTTTGTAACACACACACACACACACACATATCACCTCCCTTCTCATTTCCCTCTCCTCACAGGAGCCTCTATGCAAAAACTGCCCCTTTCTTAATATGCAAATGTGTTAATAAGATAGCTAGCTCAGCCAGGCATGGTGGCTCACACCTGTAATCCTAGCACTCTGGGAAGGCCAGACGGGCAGATCGCTCAAGGTCAGAAGTTCGAAACCAGCCTGAGCAAGAGCAAGATCCCGTCTCTACTAAAAATAGAAAGAAATTAATTGGCCAACTACAAACATATAGAAAAAATTAGCCGGGCATGGTGGCGCATGCCTGTAGTCCCAGCTACTTGGGAGGCTGAGGCAGGAAGATCGCTTGAGCCCAGGAGTTTGAGGTTGCTGTGAGCTAGACTGATGCCACGGCTCTCTAGGCTGGGCAACAGAGTGAGACTCTGTCTCAAAAAAAAAAAAAAAAGAAAGATAGATAGCTCAACTCCAGCCTGTCACAAATATTTCCAGCCAAGATCCATATGTCCAACTGCCTCCTGGACTTTGCCACCAGTACGCACAATCTACAACCATTTCCAACATGCCCCAACCCAACAATTCGTGTCTCTTTGTAGTCCAAATCCGTTCATCCATATTTTCTACCTGTAGCATCCAAACCATCAGCCAGTGTTACCCTAGACCCGCCTCTCCCTCTGCTCACCGCCTGAGTCAGTCATTCTGTCCAGCCACTTTTACTTTTCAGAAGTTACTGGTCCCCTTGACTTCTGTGTGCCCACCTCTACTTCACTGTCCAGAGGGAGGTTTTAAAAATCTAAATCTGATTGATTCACTTTCTTGCTCATAATCCTTTTTGTCCCCACTTTCTTTTATTTATTTTTACATATAAAAAATCAGCAGTTATTAGTGGTATAATTGACATATAATAAACTGCACATATTTGTAGTGCACATATTTTTAGTAAGTTTTGGTATATGTGTGCTCCTGTGGAAGCATCAGCACAATGAAGGTAGTGAAACATCTCAGTTACCCCCAAAGATTTCTTATGCCCCTTTGAAATGCCCCCTCCTGTCCCACTCTGATTCCAGTCCCCAAACAAACACTGTTTTACTTTCTGTCACTTAGGTAAGTTGGCATTTTCTAGAGTTTATATAAATGGAATCATATGGTATGTGATATTTTGTCTTCTTTCACTCAGCATAATTATTTTGGAAATCATTCATGTTGTTGCATTTATCAATTGTTCATTTCTTTTTTTTTTTTGAGACAGAGTCTCACTTTGTTGCCTGGGTTAGAGTGCCGTGGCATCAGCCTAGCTCACAGCAACCTCAAACTCCTGGGCTCAAACGATCCTCCTGCCTCAGCCTCCCGAGTAGCTGGGACTACAGGCATGCACCACCATGCCCAGCTAATTTTTTCTATATATTTTTAGTTGGTCAATTAATTTCTTTCTATTTTTAGTAGAGAGGGGGTCTTGCTCTTGCTCAGGCTGGTTTTGAACTGCTGACCTTGATCGATCCTCCTGCCTCAGCCTCCCAGAGTGCTAGGATTACAGGTGTGAGCCACCTCACCTGGCTGTTCATTTCTTTTTTATTTGCTGGATGTACCACATTTGCTTACTCATTCACCTATTGATAGAAATTTGAGTTATTTCTGGTTTGGGCTATTGTAAATAAAGCTGCTATGAACATTTGTGTTCAAGTGTTTGTATGGACATATGCTTTGTTTTCTTTTGGAAAAATACCTAGGAGTGAAATGGCTGAGCTATATGGTACATGTATATTTATTTAACTTTTTAAGAAAGCCCTGGTGGGACATGGTGGCTCACACTTGTAATCCTAGCACTTTGGGAGGTTGAGGTGGGAATTTATAACCAGCCTGCGCAATAGTGAGACCCCATCTCTACAAAAAAAAAAAAATTAGCTGGTTGTGGTGTTGTGCACCTGTAGTCCCAGCTACTTGGGAGGCTGAGGCAGGAGCATTGCTTCAGCCCAAGAGTTTGAGGTTGCAGTGAGCTATGATGATGCCACTGCACTCTAGCTGGGGTGACAGAGACTCTGTCTTAAAAAAAAAAAAGCCCTGCTCCCAATTCTTGCTCTTTATGCCTTCAGGATAACTTCTCAACTCTTTAGCACCACCTACAGGGCCCTCCACGATCTGGCTCCTGTACCAGCCTCCTGCCACACTGTCCTTCCAAGTCTAGCTCAAGGCTCGCCTGTGCATTCTCCTTCTGGAACTCACAGAAATGCTCCCATAACACCCAACTCATGCATTTGTCACAGAACTTACCGTATGACATTGTTTTTGTTAGTTTACTGCTTCTGATGGCTTTGTGTGACTCTATGATACCAGAGCCTGTGGTTTTCATCTTTATATGTAAACTGCTTTTATATGTATATAAAATGTATTCATCTGGAAATTTTTCCTCTTTTCATTATAAATAATCATTAAAGCATTTTTGGATGTATTGATGACGGTGGCAGATTGAAATGCACTAAAATGACAGTAAAGAGATTTTTAAAAAACAGTTGAAACCCACAAGGATGGGGAGAACAGCAGAAAAGATAATAATAGGCTGGGCGCGGTGGCCCACGCCTGTAATCCTAGCACTCTTGGGAGGCCGAGGTGGGCGGATTGCTCAAGGTCAGGAGTTCGAAGCCAGCTCTGAGCAAGAGCGAGACCCCGTCTCTACTATAAATAGAAAGAAATGAATTGGCCAACTAATATATATACAAAAAAAAAAAATTAGCCGGGCATGGTGGCACATGCCTGTAGTCCCAGCTACTTGGGAGACTGAGGCAGGAGGATTGCTTGAGCCCAGGAGTTTGAGGTTGCTGTGAGCTAGGCTGATGCCATAGCACTCACTCTAGCCTGGGCAACAAAGTGAGACTCTGTCTCAAAAAAAAAAAAAAAAAAAAAGAAAAGACAATAATAGAACAATATGGGAATTCAGATCAGAAAGCAAACAGATGTGTGATAACTCATGTAGCATACCAAGGAAAGCTCAATTGGATGTTAGCAGGAAAGAAAACCGAGAACCACCCAGATACCACAAGATCATTTTTTTTTAACTTTTTTTTTTAAACAGTTGTAGCTCTGAGGCCACAGGATCCTTAAAAAGCTCAGGGGTTGGTGGCACCAGGTATCTCAATAAGTCTCTCATCTTCATAAAAATGAAATTGACAAGTATTTGTTATGAATAAATGTTTTAAAAGAGAATCAGCAGTAAATTGAATGAATGATAACGTACAAACTAAGGAAAGGAAAAACCATGACAGTTATTGGAGAAAAAGAAAATATTATTTACACAAAGTAATGGCTTAGTACATGGCTAGTTCCTCATAGCAGGCATAGTCATTATAATAAATATAGTACGTATAATTCAATATTGATATGATACAGTCGGGCGCAGTGGCTCATGCCTGTAATCCTAGCACTCTGGGAGGCCGAGGCAGGAGGATCGCTCAAGGTCAGGAGTTCGAGACCAGCCTGATCAAGAGCAAGACCCCATCTCTACTAAAAATAGAAAGAAATTAATTGGCCAACTAAAAATATATAGAAAAAATTAGCTGGGCATGGTGGCTCATGCCTGTAGTCCCAGCTACTTGGGAGGCTGAGGCAGAAGGATTGCTTGAGCCCAGGAGTTTGAGGTTGCTGTGAGCTAGGCTGATGCCATGGCACTCTAGCCCGAGCAACAGAGTGAGACTCTGTCTCAAAAAAAAAAAAAAAAAAATTGATATGATCCAAATTACATTACCATTTTAAATACTTAGCATACAATTGCTGAATTGAAAGGAAATGTGAATGTGTAATGGGAGAGAGTGGTAGGTGGTGGAGATGGATAGAAAAGGAGCTAGGTCTTTATCTTCTGTCAGTCAATTGAAATACCTCAAACAGAAAAATCCTAAAGTACAATTCATTTAGCAGTATATAAAAAATACTCCTCCAAAAGAGCTAAAAGAATTGAAATATTTATCCACAGAGAAGGGGAAATGGGAGAGGATACCCAAGTGTTACCTGTCTTTAACTATATTAGATAAGCAGTAAGTCTTTAAACTACATGCATATACAACTGGGGTAGATAGTAACTTAGGGGAAAAAGAAAAACATTCTTTGGGGAAAAAGGTACAAGAGTGAAAATATCACCTAGATACCATTTTAAGATTTGGTTTATTTTCTTCTAGTCTTTCCCCACCTCTATTTGTAATTTGTTTTTCTTCTCTTTCTCCCTCCTTCCCTTCCTTTCTTTCAACATTGCTGCAATCATACTGTCTATAAAATGGATAGCTAACTTATTGCACAGCAGACTTTGGGCTAATAAACACTGTTTTTTTTTTTTTTTTTTTTTTTGAGACAGAGTTTCACTTTATTGTCCAGGCTAGAGTGAGTGCCGTGGCGTCAGCCTAGCTCACAACAACCTCAAACTCCTGGGCTCAAGCAATCCTGCTGCCTCAGCTTCCCAAGTAGCTGGGACTACAGGCATGCGCCACCATGCCCGGCTAATTTTTTCTATATATATATTTTAGTTGGCCAATTAATTTCTTTCTATTTATAGTAGAGATGGGGTCTCGCTCTTGCTCAGGCTGGTCTCGAACTCCTGAGCTCAAATGATCCGCCCACCTCGGCCTCCCAGAGAGCTAGGATTACAGGCTTGAGCCACCATGCCCGGCCTAATAAACACTTTATATGCATTATTTCACTTGATCAACCCAACCATGACTGATTTTTTTTTAACTTATTATATCATAAATATTTTCTTATTTTAGCATTTGGTCTTCATAATCATCTTTTTTCATGGTACAACCATATTTCATCCAGTGGAATATTTATCTGTTCCCCAACTTGACTCTTAAATTGTTTTCAAGCGGCCGGGCGCGGTGGCTCAAGCCTGTAATCCTAGCTCTCTGGGAGGCCGAGGTGGGCGGATCATTTGAGCTCAGGAGTTCGAGACCAGCCTGAGCAAGAGCGAGACCCCATCTCTACTATAAATAGAAAGAAATTAATTGGCCAACTAAAATATATATAGAAAAAATTAGCCGGGCATGGTGGCGCATGCCTGTAGTCCATGCTACTTGGGAGGCTGAGGCAGCAGGATAGCTTGAGCCCAGGAGATTGAGGTTGCTGTGAGCTAGGCTGACGCCACAGCACTCGCTCTAGCCTGGGCAATAAAGTGAAACTCTGTCTCAAAAAAAAAAAAAAAAAAAATTGTTTTCAAGCGTTTGCTATTATAAAGAATATTGAGATAGCATATTTTTCTCCTAAAGCATTTTCCTAAGGTTTGTGCTTTTAGAGTAAATTTCCAGAAGTAGGATTACTGGGGCAAAGAGTATTCATGTGTTGCCACATGAATTGTTGCTTCTCTTCTCTTAAACTGTCCAGAGCACTTTCGTATCCACAGTTTAACATGGCAGGATGTCTCATGCAACTCTGAGATAGGTGGGAGAGAAGTTCACTGCCATTTTAGAGACAAAGTCATTGGGGACTAAGTTCCCAAGGTCACACAGTCGGAGGAAGAACCAGAAGTAACATGGGTGTTTCCCGACTCTCTGTTGATTTATTTTCTCACTGTCTCCCTAAAATGACATGAAACTCGAGCTGAACTGTTCCTACCACTTCCCTCGCCAGATTTCTTAGCCTTCACCTGCTAGGGCTTCTCCACCATGAGACTTTTCTCTTTACTGGGGGCCCTTCTGCATTAGCAGGAAAGAAAGACCTTTCTAGAATTCCAAGGAACACAAATCGTGAAACCTTGTGCTAAGTCTAAGGAGGAGAAAGGGTGAGACAGGGAAAAGAACATGGGAAACAAAGTAGAATATGCTAAATTATTAATAGAATATGGGACGGGAACCATGAGAAGGTGCGCAAGAAGTAGACAGGAGAAAACTGGGGTTTTGGAGGACTCTAGAATTAAGATGAGATATTTGAGCTGCAGACAGTAAAGGAATTTGGCTTGGAGAGTGTCAGGGTCATGGTGTGGCCTTTCTGTACTCAGATGTACCTGGGACTGTCTTGAACTGTTTAATCTACTTCTTGATATCAGTTCACTTTCTTAAGATAAAACTAAATAATAATTTGTGTTTTCTCTTTTCTTTTTCAAATATATGATCAAAAATTATCTTCAAATGAACATTTTTCAACCACAGAAAAAAGCGAGTCCTGCTTTGCCCAACCAAAGCCATGTACACTGGGAAGAGAATCTACTTTGTATGACAATGGACAAAGGGAAAGCCTTCCTCCATTAGAAAAACTCAAGGTTTCAGCAGGGTCTACAGCCAATGGTGTTAAGTCCGTCTGTGAACAGCCCCTGACAGAGGATGTGGCCGCTGGAAAGGATGCCGCAGACCACTCAGAATCCACGGAGAAGACTCAGCCTGTAGAGGGACCAGGTGACAAAGATGGTACCCCAGGAACAGAAGAAGAGAAGAAAGATGTGAAAGCAGTGACAGAAGATCAGCCTTTAAAAGAAAATGCTGAGGCTGAACCTTTAGGAACAAAAACCGAGGGTCAGCCTTCAAGGACGGGAGGAGAGAGGGACTCCCCTGGCGTGGCGAAAGGTGCTGAGAACCTACCAACTGCTGGAGAGATGATGCTTCTAGGAACAGCTGAGAACATTCTGCCTCTGGAAACAGCTACAGAGCTGCAACCTCAAGAAGCAATGGGAAAGGATGAGCAGGTCCAACTTCTAGAAACAATTCCCAAAGAGATTGAATCTCCAGAAATCTTGGAAGGAAGCCAGCCTGTGGAAATAGCTGAAGAGCAACAACTTCAGGCAACACTGGGAACACAGGAGCAGTCCCAGCTTCTAGAAACAATTCCCAAAGAGAAAGGAACACCAGAAGTCTTGGACAGGAGTCAGCTTATGGAAACACCAGTAATGAATGATCCACTCCATAAAACTCCTGAAGGTCCAGAAACCATGGAACAGATTCAAATTGAAGAAGTAGTTGGAAGCTTGGAGCATCCAGCAGGAGCTGCAGAGACAGGGGTCGGTGTGGAAGTGGTCAGGAAAATTCATACTAATGAAGAGGACCAACACATTGAAGGTAAAAGTTATGCTGTCAAACATTCAGGATGTTCAGATGTGCTCCATAGGACACCAGCTCTGGGCGAAGGATGACTGACATAATAGCTGAAGTCTCTTTCAGCTGGTAAAGATCATTTCACCTAACCAAAAAGGCTTCCATACCTGAGAAATAGGCATTCCATCAATGCTCAGTTCAGCTTGCCAGTAATACTTTTCTAAAGTGCAAATTCTTAACATAGAGTTTGATGGTTAAATGGTATTAAACATTGAAGGCAACATGTTAAAATTTCTGAATTTTTCCAAGTTCACTCTTCATTAGCCCCCATGTATGGTATGAGGATCCAAAGTAAAGGTGAATAGTTAGTGGAGGAATTGACCTTCAAATGAAAGAATATGCAAATAATGGATCTTAGAAGGAGAATGTTATTTCCATCTTAGCCAATCTTATGTTTAGGAAATAACTGTCAGTCTTCCCCTGTTCTTCTATAGTCTTTTGATCTTTATGAGAAGACTAGAGAACATGTATTTTGTCTTGGCATATGGGTTTTAAAATTTTAGATGTGTTCTATCAGCATAAAACAAATTATATTCTCTGGGAGGCCGAGGCAGGTGGATCGCTCCAGGTCAGGACTTCGAAACCAGCCTGAGCAAGAGTGAGACCCCGTCTCTACTAAAAAAATAGAAAGAAATTAATTGGCCAACTAAAAGTATATTGAAAAAATTAGCCAAGCATGGTGGCTCATGCCTGTAGTCCCAGCTACTCGGAAGCCTGAGGCAGGAGGATTGCTTGAGCCCAGGAGTTTGAGGTTGCTGTGAGCTAGGCTGGCACCATGACACTCTAGCCTGGGCAACAGAGTAAGACTCTGTCTCAAAAAAAACAACAACCAAAAAAACCAAATTATATTTATACTGTTCTTTATTGGTGCTATAATAAAAAAATAAATATGTTCTTCTAGAGCATGATTTTTATTTTGGTAAATCTTAGCTTCTTAGTACAGAATAATTATGTGAGACATTAATTATAATCACCAAGCAGTTTTTTAATTTTTTTCATTGATTAACTCAGCATTCTTTGTGTGCCTAGCCAAACTCGAGGTGCTGAGAAGCAGACGAAGAGACAGTTCCTGTCCTCCAGGGGCTCACAGTCTAGTAGGGGAGGCAGAATACAAATGCATCCCTGCAATCTGTTCGGGCAGATGGCTTTAATAAAGATGTGCAAAAATCACTCTGGGAACAACATGGGAGAGGCAAGTGAAAGCAGATGTGTTTTAGACCAGGGTGGGCAAACTCGAAGGCCTTTAGGCTTAAGATGCTGCAAGTGAGTGAAGTGAGAGGAGCCCCAAGGACTTTGGTCAACAAGGTTCAGCGGCTCTAGCTACAGGAACGGGGGCCAGTGTTGCCCAAACTGACTTCTCAGGGAGGCAAATTAATACATACAATGTCCAGACTTGTAAATATTGGCAGTCTTTAAAGGTTTAACAATTGTTTTCTTTAACCACCATAATGGTCAAACAAGAAAGGTTTGGGACCACCTCTGACCACCTTTTGATTTAGATGCAAATGAAACTTTCTATTGTAATATGTTCTGCTGCCATTTCTTGGGTGATTTTGCATCCTGATTTTACAGAGAAAATTTATTTTCTAAGAGTATGCCAAGACTCAGGCTGCTAAGTGACTTGACGTTAGCCATTCAGAAGCTCTGAGAGCATCAAGGTGATGGCCTTTCTGGATACCGTCAGAGAAACTTACCGTTCAGACCTAAAGATCAAGAACTGCCCCTGCCAGAAACAAACTGGGTGGTAATTTATTGTTAATGATAAATGAGGGTCTCTTAATATCTCCTTTGGTTAATTTCCAGGTGAGACAGGGGAAAAGATGGAAAAAGAGATGGAGAATGAGAAAGTAAGTGAAGGGGCTGAAACAAAAGAAGAAGAAACAGGAGAAGCTGTGGACCTTTCAGCAGCCACATAGACAGCCCTGGCGAGAGAAGGGTGAATGGACACGGTGTGTTATAACAGAGAAGACAAAAATGTAGTGAAGCTGGTGGTTATGGATCTTACCTTTCTACATCTACATGTTTTACACAAGGAGTGTGGTTTTTGGTAGCCTGTTGGAACCATGAGAATGTTGTTTTCATGTTCTTGATTACATTGTTCTATAAAACTGCTAAGCTGTAAACAATTTTAGCTACTTAGAATAGTTATACTTTAAAAATGACATTAGCCAGAGCCAATAAAAATTAGGATATATGGATCATTTAAGAGTGTTAGGGTGACTTTCTTCATTGTGGCAATGGGTCCATTCAACATAGAAAACTAGACCCTGAAAAGAAACTATAAACCTTTAGGTAAAGATGGCTGGAGAAAGGAGTTACTAAATTTTAGAAAATTAACAATAATAAAGTCACACAGTTATAATTACAAGGAAATAAGAATGAACAATAGCAAATCAACAGGACGAACTCTACCTACTATTTCTGTCCTGTGACAGAATTTAGAGCTGATAGGGGCCTTCGAGAGTATATCATTTAATTTCCTTCTCACCTTTAAGGCTGTCTGCTACCCATAGTTCCTTATTTATCATGGTGTATTAAATATGTTAACAAAAGGAATTCAAACTCTGGTGCTGTTGCACAATTAGGCATTTTTCACAATGAAAGGCTGTACCTTTTCCACGTGCCATTTTGATTAAACTGTTGATTTTTACACTTAGGTGAGGTTTTTTTCAATTGGTGTTATCTTTTGGAATAACATTAAATGTATTTCAAATTAATTGACTTTTAAATGTATTTCAGAGGCAATAAACAGCAAGAATTAAAACCTTATCCCTGGGCCTTATTCTTTTTTAGATGGCTGTGATTTAATATTAAGCTTTCGAGGTAGAAAGGAGCTAAGAAACCAAGATTTTAAAAGCATTTATAATATTTCAGTGTTAAAATGAGGCACCCATACAAAGTCAGTTTTTAGGAATTCTTCCAAAGTTGGCAAGGAATTTGGTAAATGATTGTATGTAAATCATAATAATATTAATAGGTAACTTGCCCACCACTGAGTGCCTTTCCTTTGTGGATATCAGAATAGAATTCTGGAAACATTTGGTTTCTTTATCTTACTTGTAAATATGTATTTCTAAGGTAACTATTCAGATGAATTAACTAGCTTCTACATTAAAGTGATAACTAAGATGACCTATAATTAATGATAAGAATATAGGATACAGGGAAGAATATATCATCTTTGTTCTGATTTTAACAATAGTTTATCCTTCTGACTTTAAAGTGTTAAGATAGATAACAAGAAGAGTTCCTTTAGTAGATGACATCATCCTTTC
Source organism: Mirza zaza (assembly GCA_008750895.1). NCBI lineage: Eukaryota > Metazoa > Chordata > Mammalia > Primates > Cheirogaleidae > Mirza > Mirza zaza. The sequence goes on from VSMD01085069.1 coordinate 92,882, forward strand.
TACAAAGTAAAGATGCTGGATTGTGATTTTATTGAGAGCAAGCACTGTGTTTTATGTATCTTCGAATTCAGGCATTTAGCTCCTTTAACAGAACATGATAGATACTTGATAAATATTTGTTGAATCCTTTAACAGAACATGATAGATACTTGATAAATATTTGTTGAATCATTAAATAAATAATAAATGCCAAGGGTTCCCATTTATATTTAACTCATTAAAAATAATACATTTAAAATATGAATTTGTGTAACACCACACCAGTCCTACCTGGGACATTGAAGAAAATCCATTTTCAAGTCAAGACTGCTCAAGCTCAATGAAAAGCTGTATGTTTGGTGTATTTCCCAAAACAGCAATATTTTTAGGTCAGAAAATTCTACAAATCAGGAAGTGGTATAACTTATCTTTCAAGCTACATTTTTTTATCCATAGGTTTTTTTTCCTGCCCATAAGACATTTTTATACAGATGTCTAATAAGTAGAAAATGTTACGACTTAGTGTAAAATATGAATGTTCACCTTAATAAGTAGAATTGTCCTTTGTATTAAGCACTGAAATATAATAGAAGGAGTAATTTAATCAATAGGCATAAAGGTCCATTCTCTGTTGGGTGGATTGTCTTTTTAAAAAATCTCCAACATATGTGGGACTGCAAACTAGTTCAACCTCTGTGTAGAGCAATATGGAGATACCTTAAAGTGATACAAGTGGATCTACCATTTGATCCAGCAATCCCATTACTGGGTATCTACCATAAAGAACAAAAGACACTCTATAAAAAAGACACCTGCACTCAAATGTTTATAGCAGCACAATTTACAATTGCAAAGATGTGGAAACAACCAAAATGACCATCAATACATGAGTGGATTAATAAAATGTGGTATATGTATACCATGGAGAACTATTCAGCTATAAGAAACAACGGTGATATAGCACCTCTTGTATTTTCCTGGATAGAGCTGGAACCCATTCTATTAAGTGAAGTATCCCAAGAATGGAAAAATAAGCACCACATGTACTCACCAGCAAATCGGTATTTTTTTTTAATTTTATTTTTTTTGAGACAGAGTCTCACTTTGTTGCCCGGGCTAGAGTGAGTGCCGTGGCATCAGCTTAGCTCACAGCAACCTCAAACTCCTGGGCTCAAGCAATCCTACTGCCTCAGCCTCCCGAGTAGCTAGGACTACAGGCATGCACCACCATTGCCCAGCTAATTTTTTTCTATATATATATTAGTTGGCCAATTAATTTCTTTCTATTTATAGTAGAGGCGGGGTCTCACTCTTGCTTAGGCTGGTTTCGAACTCCTGACCTCGAGCAATCCGCCCGCCTCGGCCTCCCAGAGTGCTAGGATTACAGGCGTGAGCCACCGCGCCCGGCCTAGGAATAACATTTATCGGGTGTCAAGCAGGTCGGGGGGAGGGGATGGGTATATACATACATAATGAGTGCGATGCGTACCACCTGGGGGATGGACATGCTTGAAGCTCTGACTCGAGGGGAGTGGGGGGCAAGGGCAATATATGTAACTTTAACACTTCTACCCCCATAATATGTTGGAAAATAAATAAATAAATACTTCCACACACACAAAAAAAAGAACTATTGAATCTCTTACATTAACAATGTAAGAGGGACATGAAAAAAAAATATCCAACATATGTAAAAGAGATCTATTCAGAAGCATTCTTTTTTTATTGAGACAGTCTCACTTTGTTGCCCAGGCTAGAGTGACTGCCATGGCGTCAGCCTAGCTCACAGCAACCTCAAACTCATGGACTCAAGCAATCCTCCTGCCTTAGCCTCCCAAGTAGCTGGGACTACAGGCATGCGTCACCATGCCCAGCTAATTTTTTCTATATATATTTTACTTGGCCAATTAATTTCTTTCTATTTATAGTAGAGACGGGGTCTTGCTCTTGCTCAGGCTGGTTTCAAACTCCTGACCTTGAGCAATCCACCCGCCTCGGCCTCCCAGAGTGCTAGGATTATAGGCGTGAGCCACCGTGCCTGGCCCAGAAGGCATTCTTGAAAAAACTTTCTCAAAAAGCATTATATAGTTCCAATTAGAAGTTTTCCAGATTGTTTAGTTTTTACTTTTATTTTTTAGAGATAGGGGTCCACTCTGTCACCCAGGCTTAAACTTGTAGGCTCCAGGGATCCTCCTGCCTCAGCATGCCAAGTAGCTGGGACTACAGGCATGAGGCACACCTGTCTAATTTTTCTATTTTTGTAGAGACCTGGTTACACTATGTTGCTCAGGCTGGTCTCAAGCTCCTCAAGTGATCCTCCTGTCTCAGCTTCCCAAAGTGTTAGGATTATAGGTGTGAGCCACCACACCCAGCCAGAAACTTTGTTTTTTTATTCTTTTAGATAATATTGCGTGTTTAAAAACCTATAAAGAAAATTAAAATATTCCATAATATTTGAATGTTCCGAATTTAAATATTCCACCTACATAATCTGTTAATTAAAAAAGTAATAAATGCCTGCAGTAAAAGTCAAATACAGAAGGGTATAAAATAGGCAGTGAAGTTTTCCTTCTCATATCCTGTAGTCCTTCCATGAAAAAATAATAAAGTCTCTAGTTGTCGTGGCCCTATTACAGAACGGGGGATGACATACACAGAATAAATACATAAGACACAGACAGAATTGGCTGCAGTCCTGGAAGAAAAAAGGACACAGACAAGAGATGGTTTCAGACTGCAGCATTGGAAAAGTGCTCATCAATTTATTATATACAGTTTAATTGGGCAAGCGTCCCACAGCTATCTTCTCATGCCAGCTACTTTCCCAGCTATTTTTTGGTACATAACTTCCCACAGCCAACAACACCTGCTTTTTCAGTCAAAGCAAAAAGCATGGCCTTCCACAAGACATCTCTTTGATGTTTTGTACCACTTTCAGATAACAATCTTGGCTCAAGTGTGAGACCTTGAATCCTAGACCATCTTGCAGGGCCTAGCACCGCGAGCTGGTTACCAGGCAACCTTGGCTCACATGCGAGGCCACAGGTTCTTGGCCATTTGCCTGGAGAAACAGTTTCTTCAGCCGGTTAACAAGCCACGTCCTGCTAATTGTGGGAACAAGCAATGGGCTCCCGTTCTGCTGACTTGGGGTCTCAGCCAATCTGACCCTGGGATGGCTCACTTCACTAGTGTATATTTCCAGGAAAAAAGGTATATGTAGGCTGTCTATATATACTAAAATATAAGTGTATATTTCCATATCTACATTTTAAAACACAAATGACAAACTAGTCACATAGCCCTTGTACTATGAAACGTGCATATAAAACCATTAATTTATCATTTCCTGTTAAAATTTTTTATTTTGCCTAAAACTGATACTTTTTTAAAATTTCAAAATATTAAGGGGGTACAAATGGTTTTTGTTACATGTATACATTGTATAATGCTGAACTCAGGGCTTTTAGAGTGCCCATCACCAGAATAGTATTCATTGTACCCGATAGGTAAGTTTTCATCCCTTACCACACTACCGCCCTCCCCAAACTGATAGTTTTAAAAGAGCAAAATGTATTCTGATCCTAAGTCCCAAGACCTGAAAGATGATCAATTTTCCCCCCAGATTCAAAGTGCACAAGGTGGACGACAGGCTTGAGCTGTCATAATGTCATAATGAATTCATAGAAAAACTGCCATCAGGGCTGGACTTTTTATCCCTGGGGTGCTATGCAGCCACTTTGTAGCCCAGTTTATGTCCTATTAATTAAGGTAATTTTATTATTTTCTGTACCTAACTGGGAGGATTTGGTGAACCAGTTTCCCAACTAGCATCCCCAGTAGAGAGTGAACATTTGCATTTACCAGCAGAGGGTGCCAGTTGCAAATCTATGTTTTACCCAGACCACACACTCCATAACTCTTGGCCAGAAGTGCCAACCCTGTGGGGGAACCACAGGATAGAAATGTGTGGTCATCCTGTTGCCTTTACTGTTTTTTTCTGAGACAGAGTCTTGCTTTGTCGCCCAGGCTAGAGTGAGTGCCGTGGTATCAGCCTAGCTCACAGCAACCTCAAACTCCTGGGCTCAAGCAATCCTCCTGCCTCAGCCTCCCAAGTAGCTGGGACTACAGGCACGCGCCACCATGCCCAGCTAATTTTTTCTATATATATATATTAGTTGGCCAATTAATTTCTTTCTATTTATAGTAGAGACGGGGTCTCGCTCTTGCTCAGGCTGGTTTCGAACTCCTGACCTCGAGCAATCCACCCACCTCGGCCTCCCAGAGTGCTAGGATTATAGGCGTGAGCCACCGCGCCCAGCCTTTTTTTTTTTTTTTTTTAATTTAGACTTTGGAGTAATAGTTCTTACGTTTTGAGCAGTCAAAACACCTACATCACTCTTAACAAATGCTTTATTCCAAACTTGGCCTTGAATTAAAAACTGGTTTTAAAGGAAAATGTTTTCTCCACATTTAACTAATCAAAGAATATTGGATGGTCATGGTCAAATAACCCTAGTTATTTGCTTTTTTTGGCAAATATAATGGCTTGTTAAACATTACAAGTATCCTGTTTTCATAAAGACAGTTTGGTGATCCAATTCTGAATTCTGAACAAAGGCCAGCAGTGTGGACATTCTAAGCCATTCATTTGCCCACATACATTTGTAAGGTAAAAAGAGAATGATCCCCTCTTCTCTCCTCTCTCTCCTCCCACCAGATAGCAAGGCATGGCTGTGTTTGAAACGTTGAAAGTGTTTGCTTACAAGATGTCATTTAGTCTAAAACTGTGTCAGCTTCTCACCTCCTCAGAGTTTATAAAGTTATGAGTGTTTGGTCGTAATCTCAAGGCTTTAATTGCCAAAGCAGAATCATTGTAATCTCACAGAGCAGCGGACAGGTGTGGGGTTTCTCTTTTCAGTTCCTGTTATTATAAACAAAAGTTGGGATCTCCCTGGCATTACTAATCCATACACAGTCAAATTGGAGGCCTTTTGCTTTCCCTTAGTAATACCACTCAGCAAATTTACTGGGAAGTATTTGAGATGTTAAAAGCTAACAACCCTATCATTATCCTGTGCCTAATGAAAGAAATCAGACATCAGAGCCAGGCTTTAATAACTTGCAAAGGGGGAAGAAAGGCCAATCCATATCCTATTAATCTAAATTACCCTTTCAGTTTAATAATGTGCCACTGTGAGATGTGCACCATCTGGGGGATGGTCATGCTGGAAACTCAGACTTGTTGGGGGAGGGGGGGAAAAGGGCATTTATTGAAACCTTAAAATCTGTACCCCCATAATATGCTGAAATAAAAAAAAAATAAATTAAAAAAAAATAAATAATGTGCCACTGACATTGACATAAACATGCCACTCCCATCCACTACTAGAGACAGATCTGCAGACCTCACCAATTTCCAGAAAGAGTTCTGAGAAACCAATTAGGGACACTAATTTTGTTTCTGGATCTGCCTCATATTTTTGTTATAGAGTATAGATATTTCTCAAATTTCTTCTAAATAAAGCAACTGCAGCAAAACGTCATTCATACTATCACATAAATTTATGAAAAAAACGCATGTTGTATTGAATTGATTTATATGACCCCGATTTCAAACACTTAAAAAAAATTATTCAGTGACCCGAGGCATTCCTTGGCAGGTGTACTCATGTAAGAGTGGCTTTGGGTTGGGGAGAGACTTTGGGCCCCAGCACCTCATGAGGAAGTCATGAGGCCCAAAGGTTGACTTTTTCAACCATTACCACACCCGTAGGAGCTCAGTGGGAAAAAAAACTGATAGTTGATTTCAACTGGTAGTTATTTAGTGGATCAGTATGGATTAGCTTCAAGTTTTCTGGTATCAGTTTGTAAAAAACTTTTTTCTTGGTAAAAGTAACACTTTCTGTCTAGATATTTAAATGTAACACACAATGATTAGGCAATAATTGCATGGAAGGATTCCTTTGTTATTAACTACTTTTTTCTAGTATAAAATACATACATGTTCATTGTAGAAACTTCAGAAAATATAAATTTTAAAAGATAAAATCTAAATACTACCTATAATTCTATCCATCAAAAATGATCACTGTTAACATGTTCATGTGTATGAGGGATTATTTTTTTAGTTAGAAAACTTGTTGCAATAACAAGTTAGCCAAAGCACAACTATCAAGTAGAACTGAAGTCTATTGAGTGGATGAGCACAGCACTTCTGAATTTTCCTTACTGGAAGCCATTGGAGATAATAGGTTATAAAGAATGTTCCAGGAATACTTGTCATATTAGTAAATATTGATTAGTGCTGTAGAGAAAGCAACTGTGCCTAAGTATATTAGCACTTAGCTGATCATGAAATATGATTTCTGACAGATAATTCACTGAAATGGAATATTTCTTGGGGGATTATTTTGAATGCTTTCCAATTGCTGAATAAATGGCAGAAGTGAGAATGATTGTAAGCTCATTTGAGGGCAGGAAAGGTAGCTCATACTTCTCCATTTTCCCCATAGGGCCTAGTATAAGTTCAGCATTCTGTAAATATTTGATGAAAAACACTCTTTATCCTTACATGATCATGGTACTTTCCTTATAACTAAATACAATTGGCTATTGGTGAAATTATGGCCAAAATTTTTATAAAATGATTTTGTATTGCTGGTTCAACATTTATAATTTTGGTTGAATAAATATGCTATTAGAACCAATAAAGTGTTGGAAAGCCTATCTTGGTGTAGTTTTTTAATCTGAATTGTTTCACAGAAAGATGAAATTTCTTTTGATTATGTCCTGAAAAATAGCAGATGTTAAATTACATACTCTGTCAAGGAATATGACAACAGCAAGGAAATATGGTAACTTTTTAGATATTTCAGGCTTCATAGAGATTGCTATATCTTTAAGTATGTTTGAAAGGCCAACATGCAATGTTGTTTTTTTTCACACTTAACAAAATCTAGTGATTCTCCTTCAGTGTGGAAAGAAGACTCTTGGCCAGGTGTGGTGGCTCACGCCTGTAATCCTAGCATTCTGGGAGGCCAAGGCAGAAGGATTGCTTAAGGTCAGGAGTTCAAGACCAGCCTGAGCAAGAGTGAGACCCCATCTCTACTATAAATAGAAAGAAATTAATTGGCCAACTAAAAATATATAGAAAAAATTAGCTAAGCATGGTGGCGCATGCCTGTAGTCCTAGCTACTCAGGAGGCTGAGGCAGGAGGATCACTTGAGCCCAGGAATTTGAGGTTGCTGTGAGCTAGGCTGATGCCATGGCACTCTAGCCTGGGCAACAGAGTGAGACTCTGGCTTAAAAAACAAACAAACAAACAAAAAAACGAAGACTCTAAGTCCAGACCTAGTCATGAACAAGTATGTTAACTTGGGTACCAGCATCTTATATTTTCAGCTCTTTCACTCTAGGGTTTTATTTATTTATTTATTTTTTGGGACAGGGTCTCACTCTGTCATCTGGGCTAGAATGTAGTGGCATCATTATAGCTCACTGCAAACCTCAAACTCCTGGGCTCCAGCAATTCTCCTGACTCAGCCTCCCAAGTAGCTGGGACTATTGGCGTGCACCACAATGCCTGGCTTATTTTTCTATGTTTTGTAGAGATGGTGTCTTGCTCTTGCTCAGGCTGGTCTTTAACTCCTGACCTCAAGCGATCATCCTGCCTTGGCCTCCCAAAGTGCTAAGATTATAGGAATGAGCCACCGTGCTCAGCCTAGGGTTTGAAACCCCTTTATAGAAGAAAAAAGCCAATTTCACAAATGTATACATAAATGTAAATATCCTAAACAAAGTATCAATTTGAATTTAATATACAAATCATATACATTATAAATACACACACAGTTGACCCTCTTGCAACATTGGGTTCCACAGGGCCTCGGTGGGACTTGAGTATGCCTGGATTTAGGCATGGGGCGGGGGAGGGGGTGTTTCTGGAACCAATATCCCACATATACCAAAGGGATGCCTGTATTGACCAAAATGAATTTATTCTAGGAATGCAAAGTTGGTTCTACATTATAAAATTAATTAGCTGTGTTTTACCATATTAACAAATTAAATGAGAAAAATCACATGATCTCATACAGAAAAAATTCAATAAATTTCAATAACCATTTTTAACTCTAATATCACCTCAGTGAAGCCTTCTCTTTTCACTAAGCCTAAAATTTAGTCCCCCCAAATACTCTCCAACTCCCCTTGCTTTGCTTTTCCCTATGGCTCTTAATAATCTAATGTGTTAATTTTTTGTGTTCTGTGTAAAGAATGTTATGGCAGCATTGCTATGACAATTTTGAAAAAAACAAATTGGAGGAATGGTTAAATCACTTAAGGTATATATATCTACACAAAAAGAACACTGCTGCAGTTTTTAAAAAGAGGCAGATCTATATGTATTTATATGGAAAGATTTTCAACATAATATATGCAGAAAAGTTCGGATGTAAACACGCAAAACCAAACCAGGTAATCTAGTACATAATGAATAGAAAGCTATCTGCCAGTTACACACAAAATTCTTCGCAGTGGTATATTCTCTTTGGGGAGGTAAGCAGAAAGGAGAATGAGTGAAGGGAAATTTTTTTAATCTACATAAGTCTGTGTTGGAATGTATTCTACGAAAAGGAGGTTTCCATGCAGTTGTCTAAAAATGTTAAAAGACTTTGTAAAAGTGTACAAAGTCAGAAGTAAGCTTTGAGAAATGAAATAGTTGGAGATTTAACTTTACACCCTCTTTCCTTTATTAGGTAATATGTTTTAATGTATAAATGGTTAAAAAAATAAGTGAACAAAACCACACCAAGGGAAATATGCATGTCTATTTTATTTCCATTAGAAAAATATTAATTATATAAAATTTTGGTCCACTTCCTTCTCCTAGACCTCTACCATTCATATTTAAATACTTTAATTTCACTCAACTAAAAGAATCATAGATCTGACATGAGAACTCAATATTTCACATCATTAGTTCGATTAGGTGTGCTTTTGATTATTTCTCAGAAACAATAACTCATTTTTCCTACCCTTTATTTAAGTAACTATGTAATAAGTATCTCTTTCCTACATTCAGTCATATGGATATACATTAAGTGTAATTTACACACCAGCGACTGGATGCATTATCTAATCTTCATTCATGTTCAACTACCCCTATTACATCTTATTTCCATGATAACTTCAGATATTTTAGTCAAGCTTATGCTTCTATCAATTATAAAAATTAAGAGGTTATTATATCAACTATAAAAATTCCAGACTAAACACTGGGCCCACTTATAGCAATGGTGTTGTGAAAGGTCCTCGGACAGCTACTGCTTCAATTTCAATTCTGCCTCCCTGTGAGGAAAATAATAAAACAATGTTTCAATCATTTTGTATAAATTAAGAGTTCCACAATACCTACTAAAAACATATGTAGCTAACAACAATATAGTACTTTTAACATTAAACTTTTCAAAGAAGGATAGGAGAAGGAAATATTCACTAAGAATGTACACAATAGGTCAGGTTGCCACACCACGCAAGTTCATACGATATTAGCTCTCTCGATTCTCACAGTAGCTCTATTTACATAGATGTTTTCCCCTCAATTCATAAAATATGTTGAAGTTTAGAAAGGTGAATTATTAATAACTCAACCCAACTAACAAAGCTATTAATAGATAGCAGAGGTTCAAACCCTTATCTTGTGATTCCAAGTTCAGAGCTCTTTCTACTATACCTAGTACCTCATTAAGTTTGATAATGATCATTCCAAGTAACAACCAATTAAAGGAATAATGCCTCTCTTGGGGAGATAAATTTTCTTTAGTAGAAAGTTACAAGTGGACATCAGTAAGAGCTGCTTCTTTCTTGATAGGCAGGAATATTATGCTGCTATTAATCAGAATGGTGAGAAATATGTATACCTCTAGTATAGAGGTTATTTTTCTAGTGGAAGGTCTAGTTTTTTTTATATAATTGCCAAGTGAAATTTTTACTGCAGAACTCACAAACACACCTGGCTCAAATTTATAGTGCCCTAAGTAACATTACTACAGTATAGCTGCTATTTTACTTTTTCTCACAATTTAAGTATTCTCATTCTATTATATTCATGTTAATGTGTTATCTTATAAAGTTTCTTAATTTTTTTTCATGCATGTAATATGGGATGTTTCCTTTTAGACTTTAAGTTCCTGGGATGCAGGGACTACTTCTTTTCTTTTTCAGTTTCCTTTCACAGTGCTTAGTTTGTTATTTTCAAAAAACAATGTGGAAATTTAAAATTGTATACCTTAGTTATTTTAAATTGTACTTACTTTGGGCAAAGCGGCAACCTGGTAAGCAGCTCTTGCAGGATAATTACTCTTGAAATCTGAATTTAAAAGAATTTCATTTTAGTTTTCAGAAATTGTATTATTATTCAATGCTGTATAATTAAGAATCTGACAAGTGCTTCACAGACTAGTCAGTTCTTAAATATAAGCAACACTTTATAAAAGCTCACATTTGGATTTGTTTGATAAAATATTTTACCATATGATTCCTATATGTTACTTTTCTAAATGTGTTAGTTTTCTGGAAAAAATGAAATATGTATTTTGACACTTGGATTTTGTTTGATGTAAATGAGGTTTTGTTTTTAAAGTGATATTTACAAACTAATTATCTAAACAGGGAACTGCCCATCTCCAAAAATTTTGGCAAGTACTTTCTCTGCCGACTTTGGTCTTCTCTAGTCATTTCTTCAGGAGAGAATAAGCAATGATGGTTTTTCCATGTTACACCTTTGTTTCATCCCACTAGGAGGTAGGGACACCCATTTTCCCCACTATGACAACAACGTTAATAATAGCTAACATTTACTCAGTGCTTACAACATGCCAGCATCTGTTATAAGTGCTTTACATGTGTATTGATTTATTTATTCATTTCAACCACTCCATAAGGTAGTGGTATATTATTCCCATTTTGCATATGAAGAAACCGAGGCATAGAAATGTTAAGTAACTAACTAGCTAACAATTCTGAGAGAGCCAGAATAAAGATGGTGGCTGGACCATATAGTAATAGCAAATACAATTATGTGCATAAAAAATTTTTAGGAGGGCTTAAAAAGCCTGAGAAGGGGCCGGGCGCGGTGGTTCATGCCTGTAATCCTAGCTCTCTGGGAGGCCGAGGTGGGCGGATCATTTGAGCTCAGGAGTTCGAGACCATCCTGAGCAAGAGCGAGACCCCATCTCTAGTATAAATGGAAAGAAATTAATTGGCCAACTAATATATATAGAAAAAAATTAGCCGGGCATGGTGGCGCATGCCTGTAGTCCCAGTTGGGAGGCTGAGGCAGGGATTGCTTGAGCCCAGGAGTTTGAGGTTGCTGTGAGCTAGGCTGATGCCACGGCACTCACTCTAGCCTGGGCAACAAAGTGAGACTCTGTCTCAAAAAAAAAAAAAAAAAAAAAGCCTGAGAAGGGTGCAACAAAATTAAGCTTTAGGATAACGGATATATAGGACCCATATACTACATATCCAATGGATATATAGTATATTGTTTTAGGGAATGCAATAGAAATTGTCTTCAGTCTTTTTCACTTTTTACAGGGGTACACTGTATGCTTCCAATCAGACTACTAATTCTTTTAGGACAGGATCTATGACCTTTTTTTTTTTTTTTGAGATGGGGTCTCACTCTGTTGCCCAGGCTAGAGTGCAATGGCACAATCATAGCTCATGGTACCCTTGAATTCCTGGGCTCAAGTGATCCTCCCACCTCAGCCTCCTGAGTAGCTGGGACTACAGGCTATGACCATTTCTTAGCAACTCCTATTACTCTTAATTCATAGTGAAAATTCATTTAAGAGATTAATTTCTCTTTAACAGAAACAAAGCCAAATTACTTACACTGTTTGTAGATGTCATTGACAGTATTGAAGTCATTTATGTCAGCCAGCAAAACAGTTGTTTTTACCACTAGAAGATATATACACTGTCATTAGATTTAGCTCTTTGGTCTGATCCAAAACATTACTTAGAAAAATGGTATATGATTCTGTGACTGTCTTGATTAAAATAAGACTGAAGTGAATAGTATTGTTTCTCAGACCATTAAAACAACTTTAAAAAGCAACAAAGATAAGGCATGACATTACTGCATGCCATGGTTTTCAAACACACCAAAGAAATATCAAACAGAAATGTGAAGTAGTATCAAGTTGCTCACCATTAGTGAAGTCACAGCCTGCAGCTTTCAGAATTTCACCCATGTTTTTAAGAGCCTGTGAACCAAGCCAAGAAAGGCCTAAGACACTGATGTTATATTTAAGCTTCAATTAAATTCAATTAATCATCTTTTACAAAGCCTCCTTAAATAGCTTATGTTGCAGAAAAATTTTCCCTCCCCTTATTAGGATACTACTATACAAGTGAATTATTTCTTGGCTTTCCTTTAACAAAATTAATCTTTCTAAAATACAATGAAAAGGTTGTCTCCTTTTGTGAATGCTAAAATGACTGAAACAGAAATAATTTCTGGGGATGCTTATTCTGTTATCACTTCAAGGATAAGTATGAGTTAGTAAGCATAAAACACATTTTCTTTTAAAGCAATATCTGATTTTAAAGGTTTCTTTTTTCTTTTTGTCAAAAAACAATATTAGTGAGTTATGTAAATGATGCTCTGGCCTCTGAAAAAAACATTTTATCCTATCCATTTCTTCAATTAATTCTTCCTCATGTTACTGGTTACAATATAACATTTGATTTTATTTTTATGTTTTTTAATCATGGATATGGCAAAAAAAAAAAAAAATTCAAAAGCCATAAAAATAAGCTATACAGTGAAAAGATGTCTCCTACCCTTACTCTCTTTCACTAGTTTCCCTTAGAGGTAACCGCTGTTTCTAGTTTCTTATATATCTTTCTAGAGACAATCAGTGCCTACACCAGCATAAGTCTACCTTTTTTTTTTTTTTTAAGAGATGGGGTCTTGCTCTGTCACCCAGGCTGGAATGCCATAGTGTGATCACAGCTCACTGTAACCTTGAACTCCTGGGCTCAATCTTCCCACCTCAGCCTTCGTAATAGCTGGGACCCCATCTCTAAAGAAAAAAAAAATTGCTGGGCATGGTAGCTTGGGCTGTAGTCCCAGCTACTAGGGAGGCTGAGGTGGGAGGATTACTTGAGCTTTTGTTGCCCAGGCTGGTCTCCAACTCCTGGCCTCAAGGGATCCTCCTGCCTTGGCCTCCCAAAGTGCTAGGATTACAGGTGTGAGTCACCGTGCCCAGCCAATAAACCTACATATTCTTAAACACTCAGACATGTACACATGGTAGCATACTGTGCATGCTGTTCTGCCTCCTGGTTTTATTTTATCATGTAACAATTTATCTTGGAGCTCTTTCCACATCAATTTAGTTGTATGGATCTAGCATGATTTATTCAACCAGCTCCTTATGGTTAGACATTTAGATTGTTTTTTATCTTTAGGTATTATAAACAACTCAGTGAATGCATTAAATTATAGTTTAATTCTATTGGATCAGAATTATATTTCCCATTCTTATTTTTAACAACATTTGCTTTTAACTTCATGGTGGTGTTTTTTGTTGTTTTTTAGGGGGCAGGACAGGTCAGTGGCCCTGAAAAGAAGAAAATTTCCCAATCCCTGTGGACGTGCTAACATGTTATCTGATGTTAACAATTCAGGTTTAAAGTCACTTCAGTGATAAGGAAGTGGAATCCTTTCAGCTGTTAAATGATTCATCAAATTTTCAGCTCTTATATCAAAAAACTGTCTTAAATCAGGCAGTTAGTAGTTTAAAAAAGTATTTATCTTTTAATTTCTATAAAGCAAATCAGGCAAGTGGATTATTAATACTCTTCAACATTAAAAAGTAATAGAAAAGGGAACTTCAAATGTGGAAAATCACTTACTTGTTTAGCTTCTTCTTCTACCCCTCCTGGCACAAGCTGTCCACTTGATGGGTCTATGCCTATCTGTCCTGAAATGTAAACGGTCTTGTCGACTAATACAGCTTGACTGCAATAAACAGAAAGCCAGTGTATACATAAGCATAAAATATAAAATCCAATGCTAAAAGAGTTGTTTGATAGGATACAAAAAGCACAAACTGTAAAATTTTTTAAAAAGATAATTTGGACTTTATTAAAATGAAACATTTGTTTATCAAAATATATAAAGAACTCTTATAACTCAATAATACAAAGACAAACAACCCAATAAAGACCAGGCAAATGATTTAAACAGATAGTTCACAAAAGAAAATATACAAAGGTGGGCTGGGCATTGTGGCTCACACCTGTAATCCTAGCACTCTGGGAGGCTGAGGCAGGAGGACTGCTTGAGGCCAGGAGTTCAAAACCAGCCTCAGCAACATAGCAAGATCCCATTTCTATAAAAAATAGAAAAATTGGCTGGGCATGGTGGTGCTCTCCTGTAGTCTCAGCTACTGAAGAGCCTGAGGCAGAAGGATAGCTTAACCCCAGGCATTTGAAGTTACAGTGAGCTATGATGATGCCACTGCACCCTACCCTGGGCAATAGAGGGAGACCCTGTCTCAAAAAAATCCAAACAAGAAAAAACAGTTAAGGAGTACATGAAAGTTGTTCAACATTATTGGTCATTAGAGAAATGGAAAGCAAAACCACAGTAAGATACCATTACACATAATAAGACATCACTGATAATAATATCCATTGGTGATGATGTAGAGCAACTGGAATGGTCATACATTGTTGGTAGGAATGCGAAATAGTACAAACACTTTTTAAATAGATTATTATTTTTTTTATTTTAACTTAATTTACTTTTTGAGATAGAGTCTTGCTCTGTCGCTTGGCCTATAGTGCCATGGCATCAGGCTAGCTTACACCTAGTTCCCTATTCTTCTGTATTCAAACATGGTCCAAACTTTCTTCTTTTATTTCATGACGTTTTTCCTGTTCTTCTTGACCACATCTTTTTTTTCTTTATAATTTACCTCTATGTAGAATGCTTCCTCATTTTTTTAACTGCTACATTACATTTCACTATATGGACATACTTTTATTTAACCAGTCACCATTGCTTCTAAAATTTTGCTATTAAAAATAAAACTACACTAAAAACCATTACACACATATATTTTCCCTGAGTAAGTAACTAAGGCTTTTTTTCCTCCTGGATCCCAGGGGTCTTCTGGTTGAGCCTTTTTTATTACAATGCACAGGATCCTGCCTCATATTTTAACTAGTCCTATTATTATCCTGTCTCCCAGGGTATCTTAGATTCTAAACTCTTGAGGGTAAGGATAGTGCCTTGTCTACCATGTCTACAGCTGCCATGTCTCTGTAGCTGTGTAGGGACTAGGTGATTCCCTGCATACAGTAGGCACATTGTAACTACTTGTTGATGTTTGCTCTTTAACCACTTAGTAGCATAAACAATTTTGGTTGTCAATGAATATCATTTTAGCAGGACCTGTTGGCTTACAAGGTGGGCTGTGGATAGCTGAATGTATGTTTAAACTCAGTAACACCATTCAGAAAGTCTAGGAATTCTTCTCAACTATATGGCTTTCACAAACAGGTAACTATGGAGCTTGTTAATTTGTAATCTTTTCTCAGGTTAAATAGCACCATAGCCATTAACTGTCCTGTGTAGAATTAGGCTGCCTGCCCTAGGCCCTTTACAAAGTACCTTCAACTCTCCCCATATTTGAAACATAATTTAAGTCCATATGCATTGTCATTTATCAAAAACTTTAACATAGTAAAAGATACACTTGTATTTTCAGAATGTTAAAAATAAGCACTGGAAATCTTGAGACCATCTGAGCTATGTAAGTTATCTCTTACAGATTTAAAGAGGTCTGCTCACCAAAATAATTGGATAGTTGACACTTTCTGAGCATAAGCACACTATAGACAAGTCATTAGGCTCCAGAAAATTTAAATTTATTGTTCTACTTCCAGGTCAAAAAGTAATCACAATTTCAAAAGTATTCAAATTATTTGCATGTCATAACCTATGCCACATGGGCTATCACTTCAAAAACTTATGACTATTTGGATGGCGTGCTAGCAAAATAGAAAGCAAGGCAAACCAATGTGATGTTGAAATCTTTCAAGGTTCTGTCCTGAAGTGTTCCTGAAATGTGCTGAGCTAACTGGCTAATTAGTGACAATACCCCATCCATTCCAGTGTTCCTGAAATGTGCTGAGCTAACTGGCTAATTAGGGACAATAACCCATCCATTCCAATGCCAGAGACTGAAAGTTCAACACATTTGAATTCTTCCTGGAGAGGACCCAAATTTTCAAGTAGGTACTCACTAAAAACAACATGCACAAAACCTCTTGTCCAATGAACTTTATCAGGATATAACCAGTTAGTTGTTATACTTTTTTCTTAAACATAAAATACTGAAAATAAGCACCATTTCTAGTCACCTAGTACACAATAAACACAATGTCCTGGAAAAGTCTCCATACTATAAAGCTGGTTGATGGCTTTTCTTTTGTCATACTGGCCATATTCATGATGGTGATTCCCTTCTGTTTTGCTTGCAGCTTTATAGACAGTTGACACCCACCTCTCAGTCAACCAGGAATATTACTGTTGTGGTTTCGTTTTTGAACAAAGTACACAGTATTAGTAAATAGGTCAAGAAGTTGTATGCTCTTTAGCAGGCTCCAGGACAAAGAATCTCTTATAATCACTTTGATTTTTGTTAAGTGTCACTTTTGTTCTGAAGTGTTTTTCTAAATGTTACTATAGCGTGATTGAGGAGAGGCATGAGAGCAGGAGGAGAAAGATTACTGATTTTTACTTATATTGTAATCCCTGTAACTATTGTCTTCTCCTCCAAATTTCTATCAGAATTCTCTTCTTAAAATAGATCTGATCATGTTCCTTTCTTCTCAAAAATATTTGATGGCTTCTCATTACATACAAAATAAAGTTCATACTCTTCAATTTAATATTGGAAACCATCACAACTTGGACCCTGCTAAAATCTAATTTTTTTTTTTTGAGACAGAGTCTCACTCTGTTGCCCTGGCTAGAGTGCTGTGGTGTCAGCCTAGCTCACAGCAACCTCAAACTCCTGGGTTTAAGCAATCCTTCTGCCTCAGCCTCCCAAGTACTATGTTTCCCCGAAAATAAGACCTACCCATAAAATAAGCCCTAGCAGGATTTCTAAGCATTTGCACAATATAAGCCCTACTCCGAAAGTAAGACATAGTGATGGGCTTGGCTATGTATCTGCACAACCCATGCATTTCGTTGAGGAGTGGTAAAGAAGACGAGCAGTCCTTCTCATCTGCCCCATCATGACAGCTACTATCCCAGAAGTGACTGGAAAGGTGTGGGCAGCCCTACCAACAAGGTCGGCTTCCCCTATCAGGTCCCAGCCATCCTGTGCATGCTGCAAGCTGAGGCTTTGAGGGGAAAATAACACACCCCCTGAAAATAAGCCCTAGGATGTCTTGAGGAAAAATAAATATAAGACCCTATCTTATTTTCGGGGAAACATGGTAGCTGGGACTACAGGCATGTGCCACCATGCTCGGCTAATTTTTTCTATATATATTTAGTTGGCCAATTAATTTCTTTCTATTTGTAGTAGAGATGGGGGTCTTGCTCTTGCTCAGGCTGGTTTCGAACTCCTGACCTTGATCAATCTGCCCGCCTTGGCCTCCTAGAGTGCTAAAATCTAATTTGTATTGGTCTGTTTTACTCAATTTTCACGATAATCTTATGAAGAAGTATTTTTGTTATATTCATTTAGAAGATAAAGAAACAAACTAAGAAAGGTTAAGTGACTCTCCAAGGTCACACAATTAAAAAGAGACAAAACAAAAATTCAAATCCAGTCTAACTCTTAATCAGTATTTCCCAAAGGGGTCTGTCATACACAGTGATCACAGTAAGAAATAATTCCTGTTCAACTCTATGGAACAGAAAACTAAATGATTAAGATTGGGCTATGGAACGGATTGCCTAAATTCAAATTCTGTCACACTATTTCTTAGTGGTGTGACCTTGGCCAAACTATTTAACCCTGCATACAGTTTCTTCATCTGAAAAATGGAGACTATAATAACTGTGCACATAACGCAATTCCAACAGTGCCTAGTGCTGAGTAAGCATCGATAAATGTTAGTAATTATAACTTCTACCCTTCTGATTACATTAAGGAGAAAAAAAAATTATCATTTTTAGAAAACAAGTTTAAAGAAACATCACTTTTTTTTTTTTTTTTGAGACAGAGTTTCACTTTATTGCCCAGGCTAGAGTGAGTGCCCTGGCGTCAGCCTAGCTCACAGCAACCTCAAACTCCTGGGCTCAAGCAATCCTGCTGCCTCAGCCTCCCGAGTAGCAGGGACTACAGGCAAGTGCCACCATGCCCGGCTAATTTTTTCTATATATATTTTAGTTGGCCAATTAATTTCTTTCTATTTATAGTAGAGATGGGGTCTCGCTCTTGCTCAGGCTGGTCTCGAACTCCTAAGCTCAAATGATCCGCCCACCTCGGCCTCCCAGAGAGCTAGGATTACAGGCTTGAGCCACCGCGCCTGGCCAGAAACATCACTTTTAACAAAGAGAGAACAGGCCTCAGGTTTTGAGCCAACTGCAATATCTAGCTAGAATAATACTTTCATTTAAGAGTTTATTTTTTACTGTTACTTTCTATTGGATTGTTTTCTATTTAGCATACTGTTGTAAAGTTTCCTTTTTTTTTTTTTGAGACAGAGTCTGGCTTTGTTGCCCAGGCTAGAGTGAGTGCCGTGGCGTCAGCCTAGCTCTCAGCAACCTCAGACTCCTGGGCTCAAGCAATCCTTCTATCTCAGCCTCCCGAGTAGCTGGGGCTACAGGCATGCGCCACCATGCCCGGCTAATTTTTTGTCTATATATTAGTTGGCCAATTAATTTCTTTCTATTTATAGTAGAGACGGTTCTCGCTCTTGCTCAGGCTGGTTTCGAACTCCTGACCTTGAGCGATCCACCCGCCTCGGCCTCCCAGAGAGCTAGGATTACAGGCGTGAGCCACCACACCCGGCTGTAAAGTTTCCTTTTTAAACTAACTTGTTAAATAAAGTGAGCCATCTCGAAAAATATATTAAGTAAATTATAATACAGGTGGTACACAGATTTGGCAAAAAAAAGAAAAAAAAAAGAGAAAAGTGGCACCTGAATTACTAAAACTTCCTCCCAAAAATCTTTATGTCACGCATTCTTCCACGTCTATACCTTCACTCAAGCTCTTCCCTCTATCTGGAATGCACTTTACTCAATGACTTCTTGTCGAAATTCTTAACAGACTAATTTAAAAAAATCAAACTTTATACAACACTACCATAAATGGCAAATGCAACATTCAAAACCCAAGGACTGCCCCTCGCAAGGAGCCTCACTAATATTCTTTTTCTTCCTCCACCCCAAATTAGAATCAATTTCTTTTTCTCCTTCACCCTCTCCCCAACTTGCCACCTTACTCCCATTGCAGTTTATTTCCAAGCCTACTATAGTAATCATTTAATACCATTCTGCCACATCTAAGTGCTATTTCTCATTGCAGTGTAGTATAGAGAGCTTGGGCTTGAGTTCAAATCAAGCTCTCACTTGTGGACTATCTGACCTCGGAAAAATTGACTGAGTTTCAGTTTTCTTTTTCATAAAATGGGGATGGGACTTAAGAGTAGAAGGTGGTTGTCATGGTGCTTGGCATATGCACAAAATTAAAATGTTTCTTTTTCTTTCCTCCATATATGTGAAGAAGGATATACTTTAATGACGGATTAAAAATAAATAACAATTCTAATTCAAGCAGCTGAAGAAAAAGCACACAACAAAAATTATATTAGGGGAAAAAACTCCAAGAATGCAGAGTAGAATCCAATAGTTGTGGGTTGTTTTTTTTTTTTTTGGAGACAGGGTCTCACTTTGTCACCCAGACAGGAGTGTGCAGTGGGGCAAACATAGCTCAATGCAACCTCAAACACCTGGGTTCAGGTGATCCTTCGGCCTTGGCCTCCCAAAGTGCTGGGATTACAGGCGTGAGCCACCACACCTGGCAATATCCAATAGTTTTAAAGCTGAGACATTTTAAGAAAATGAAGTTTTAAAAAAGGAATTAACCTTTCTTTTTAAAAGCACTTCTGACAGGCTGGGCGCTGGTGTAACCCTAGCACTCTGGGAGGCCGAGACAGGAGGATCGCTTGAGGTCAGGAGTTCGAAACCAGCCTGAGCAAGAACGAGACCCTGTCTCTACTAAAAATAGAAAGAAATTAATTGGCCAACTAAAAATATACAGAAAAAATTAGCTGGGCATGGTGGCGCATACCTGTAGTCCCAGCTACTTGGGAGGCTGAGGCAGAAGGATTGCTTGAGCCCAAGAGTTTGAGGTTGCTGTGAGCCAGCCAGGCTGATACCACTCTAGCCCGGGGAACAGAGTAAGACTCTGTCTCACAAAAAAAAAAAAAAAAAAAAAA